>JAREIK010012673.1:0-192500 GCA_029783825.1 Sapria himalayana | reverse complement strand
TTTCTGATATATGCAACCCTTGTATGCCTTAACTCCATAAAACTGGTTCCTACTAGCATGACAAAGTTGAGAGTTGGTTTTCAAATAATATAACATGCATACAAAAAGATGAACAATAAATACTTACACTTGCAGAAAAAATATATTATAGAGCATTGGAAAAAAAACATGAATGAGAACAAAATATCATAAAAATAATTTATATAACAATTGACATATACGATTAAATAAATTTAACAACAAAAAAAAACAAAATTAATAGTAATGGATAAAATATAAAGCAGGAGATGTATCAATTATGGCATAAAAGTAGATAAAATTTTTTTTATTACAAAATAATAATAATTCATTGAAAACCTGTACGTGTGTAATGAGTTTAAAGATCTCACAAACAACTTGAAAAGATACTACAAGAACCAATTAAATATAATAAAATAAAAAGTTAAATTACTTTCATCTTCCCAACACATCAAAAAAACTCGATGAGATGCTATGTAATGTAATTTCAAGTTCTATTTGATTACACAAATATAGTAATCCAATCAACTTATAGTTCTAGATATATTAATAAAATATTGGCTGCAGGAAAAAAAATTGTGCCTTGAAATAATAATTGTATTTTTTAAGGGTGAAAATATAATTTACCCTGTTGTAGTAAAGTTTTGAAGCTAAAAGTCGATATCACAATTTTTTCCAATGTCAATCTACAAAAAAAAATCTATGGTTGACAACATAAACAAAAGATAGTATGAAAACATAAAAATTGTAATTACATATTCAAGTTTTGAATATATAATTGAAAGTATAGAAGTAATAACTTTGATCTCATCAAAAAAAAATACCTTTATTATCACAATAGTTCATAGACCATTCCAAAGTTGGAAGATCTCCTAACTTTACCTAAAAAAAGTTTAACTTTAAATGCCTAAGAATCATGCATACAATATACTAACGTAATTCAACATATGAAAATTATAGAAATATAATGAATGTGTAAGAAAAATACTAAAATGTCTTCAAATGATTATGTCGAACAATTTACCTTTGGTCATAGTTTGGGTCAAAAGAGATATAAATAATGAACCTCATCAAAAGTTAAAGTTGGAAATACCAAAATTTATTCATGCTTCAATACAAAAAAGTGTCCACAATGCTTTTCAAACCGAGAAAAGTATTAATTGAGTCACCAACATCACTCATTCAGATCGTACTTCATTCAACTCATCTTTGATGTATGATTTCTTCCCATTAAACTGTTGAAAAGTAAAGTATTATCTTAATCAATAAAATTGGAAAATTAAAAAAACCTGATTTATCTAGAAACAACAGATTAACACATACCTTTGTTGTTAGACATCATTGATCAAGAATGTTATCTCTCATATATCTCATCACATAGTATCCACATTCAACACTACCTTGTTGTCTTGGGCACTGAATAGAAAATATAATCATTATATATATATATATATATATTGGGGTTACTTGCAAGACTTATTGTAATAAGTTTAAAATAAAGCAGAAGAAACTAAATATTATATTACTTAGTTAATGAGTTATGTACCCCTAGTTCAACCCAATTAGGCTCTCTTTTTGAAGATGTATGTTTTTTAAAGTGAAGATTTCTTTGAGCCATGCATTAAAAAAAATTTTTTTGTTGCCGACCAATGCTGCATTCTAATTTAAGAAGGAAAAAACTTACATATTAACAATATCTTTAAGATCATCTGAAAGTTGATGATACAAGGAATCAAGGTAATGGGCGATCAAAGTCCTTATTTCAAGTACCACCAATACCCAATGACAACTACAAAATTAACATTAGTGTATCAACATAACATTTATAATTTGATAAATATGCATACATCGACAAAGGCAATTCATTGTTAAAAGGAAAATTTCTCCAAGAATTTGTAAAAGTTCTGAAAAGCTAATATCAGACCACCCAAAACGTGCTTTCAAGTTGTATAATTTGATCAAGGCTGACAATCTTGTAAAGTTTCTGCAACCAGGATATAAAGGTGTTAATGCATCCTGTAGTAATCTTGCAAAGATTTGAGGATCATATTGACAATCCTCTTGTGCAGCTTTAACCATTTCTATTGTACTATGTTGATCATCAAATTGAAGTCTATCATAATATTTTGCTCTTATAAAAGGTGTGCCACATGGAGTTGTCTCTCCATGCCAATACCATGTATGGTAACTCTGATCAATTCCAAAGAAAAATAAATGGTCTCGAATCATTTGAGGAATATTTAAAATCATATTACCACATTGTAAGCATGGACATTTAATTGAGGTTTTATTTGCAGAATTTTGTAATACAAATGCAACAAAGCATTCAACTTCATCTTCATATTCCTTCGATCTTCTATCCATTGAGATCCACGAACAATCTATTTTAAAAGAAAAAATTAATTCCAATAGATATTACACTTCAAATGGAAGAAATCATCAACAGTCCAATGTTATTCGTTGAGCAACCATTTATTTATCTATTAGAAGAAAATTCAAAAATCAATTTAATAAAATATTTAAATGCATGTCATATATAATATAGAAGAGATGAGCATTATTTTTTGTAATATTGTTGAATTTGTTAACATAGGCAAAATTATTAAAATAATATTCAAAAATGAGAAATTATTTCTTACAGTAAGTTTGCTTCATAGAAAAAAAATTATTTAAACAAAAAAATATCATTTAATTATACTTTAAATTAAAGTAAAATATGATAAAAGTCATTTTATAGATATGACATTAAATATCTCTAGGTCCTTGGGATAATTGATTTTGAAATGGCATGACTATAGAGCACACATTTTTATGAAATATAGCCTCATTTTTTTTTCATTTCTATCACTATCTGATAAACAGAGGACGAGAGAACAAATAGAATAACATGTATAAAAATGACACGAGATAAAAAAAAAGAATGGATAAAGACCTGTTCAATGCCAACAACAAGAATTGCCCACTCTTTATCTCTTGTAATTAGCAAATTGGACCTTGCAAGATGAACAGGCGACTGAGCCTAAAAATGGGAAATGGAAAAGAAATCATTATTACTCTGTGGCAGAATATTAGCCTGAAAATAGGGAGCAGATAACTCAACTAAGGCAAAATCACCGACAAAACCAGCACCAATATCACAAAATCTGCATAGAATGATGGAAACATAACTAATTAAACTTCACAAAATAGCAACACAAAATATGATGCCCAATATATGATGCATAAGCCATGTACAACTCCACTTTCCATAGTTTGTAAATCAAAGTCGTGTAAAAATTGATGACAAGATTATTTGAACTACAATTTCTATCTTTCGATCATAATTTTAACTCCTTTTCATCTTTTTATTCTGTCCTACCGATCTACAAAAAATATCAGTATAACAAGGGTAGCCATTAAGCATTATGTATTTTGGTAACATATATACTAATTTAATAATAAAGGGCAGTGAGGACCTGTCGTGCACCGCGTAATAATTTATTCACTGAGATAATGTGCGAGAATACAACAACCCTGAGGAAGAAAGATATAAATAAGTAAAGAGATTTCCATCCCTAAGAGAAATGAAAAACAATGCCATTGAGAAGCATGTCCAGATAAATCCTCTCCCAGAACCAAAAATGAGAACATAACGTTTATTTTTTCCCCCGTATCTCTTTCTCTCTACTTGTGAATTATGAAAGTTTATGCATAATATAAGATGCAAAACAGAAGAATTTGGAAGAAGCTGCGAATAAATGCAAAATGATCGGAACAGGTTCCCATTCAGTTATTAGGTTAACCTCGTCAATTCCAGTGATTCAATGCACTTTTATTTGATAAAAGTTAAAAGTATGGAAGAGCTGATACAATTATAAACTTAATGGAGAAACTTACAGAATGCTGCAAATATGACTAATGATATCGAAGATGCGAACTTAAACCCGAGTTGTTGGAAATGGCCGAACGTGATGAAGAAGAAGCACAACTCTTTCTAGCGATTGATTCTTCAATATATTAAATTAAGTTAAAAATAATATTAAATTTTTCACATAATTTTATTAAATCACCTTATATTTACATTATATTTTTATTTCTCTTAGGAATAAATTAAATATTAACAAATTAATTTTAAAATTAAATATTATTACTTTTTTTATAAATAAAAAACTCAATTTTGAATGTAAAAATATTTAGATATTTTTTAATTTTATCATAAGTTTCTGTTTATTTTTAATAAATAATTTTCAACTAAATTTTGATAATTTTTTTTTATTTTTAGAGTAAAAATAAAAATATTATTAATTATTTAAAAAAAATAAATAAGAAATTAGTTAAAAATCAATAAATTTAAAATTACATTTTTTACATCCACGACACTAATAAAAGTGACAAGGTTTTTAATTTTCAGCCCCTTATTCCTTGGAAATTTTTAAGGAGGTAAGAAATTTTCCTAACCTATTAGTCTTAACAATGAAAGATCTAGTAAGTATCATTAAATGTATAATTACAAATATAATAATGATATTTTATAAAACTATCAAGATATAAAGCGTCATTAATTTTAAGTTTTGTTAAATTAACAATGACACTTCTAGTAAGTGTCATAAAAATAGAATACATTGTCGAAATAATGACGCTTTTATAAAAGTGTCATTAAATGTCTAATTACAAATAGAATAATGACATTTTCTGAAAGCGCCAATGAATAAAACATCATTAATTTGCTATTTTGTAGTAGTGGTTGATAATAATTTTGTGAATAAATTTGCTAAATTATCATCTCAACTTTTTTACTAGATATTAATTTTACTGTTCTTCTAGAATTCATGTGATTAAAAGAATTTTATTAAAATATAATTGGTTATATCTCCCTTGATACAACCCCATTTTATTTGTGCAAGACAAGTTGAATTATCTTCGAATAAAGTTATTGAGTTATATTTGATAGAGAAGAGTCCACGTGATTTTTAAATATGATGAATCATAAAACATAATCATATGCATTCACAATTTGACTCATGAATTAAAAAATTTCTAAATGATTTGATGACGTGACCATAAATATCTATTCGATAGATTTCCATAAAATGATGGTTCCATTGTAATTAAAAAATATATGCTTTATGGTTTGACTTTATATGTATCTGAAAGATATCTTGTATGTGCATATCTTATTAGTTTTTGTTTCAACTCATTTTTTAGAGAAGTCAAATGGAACGTACCATGTCGATCGGACCCTTTTTTTTGACTTATTTGGGTCATGCATAACACGACACAGTATTTATTATAAGCTATGTTATGCCGGTATCATTCTAAATATAGGCAGCCCAACATAGCCTTTGGGCAAATCGTGTTAGGTTATGACAAGCCAGGTTAGGTCTAGCTATGACTAACCCGATTCATTCCAGACTAGCTTGGCTCATTCCAGGTAAGCCTAGGTCAGGACCAAGCTATACGATATGGCTAGCTGAGCCAAACAGGTATGCATGGGTCATAGTGATGGGTCATGCCACGCTGTGCCTCTGTGGCAACAAGATTGACTCGGCACTGCCTGAGTCATGTCGTGGGCTATACTATAACACTTATAGGCATGATTCCGAATCGTGTTGTGCCATGTTAGGCATGGCTGAACCATGTCGTGCTGTGACACTCGCCCAGGCTGTCAGGCCTAGTTGACACCTGTAAGTAAAATAGTTTCATTTCAGTAGTTCTACAATGATGCCATTATGCATGTTTGATTACATTCCAATGTCTTCTTGTCAGGGTGGAATTGTGCTTGGCTAATAAATTAATAGAAAAAGTAATATTTAGATGAGTATAATAAGCAAAGTAAATAAGTACACCAATAACACTAAGATATGATGCTTCTAGACTTAATAATTCCTCACCCTTTTTGTAAAGTTGGAATATGAACCAATATTTTATTTAGAAAATGATTGATTTGTTGGCCAAGACAAAATTTAGTTTTATCAAGATCATTTATTTCAGATTTTTTTGAATATTTTGATGTTTTGTTAATTTTTCAAGAGTCTCAACAAGATTTAAATAATCAACATAAATAAAAATAATTACAAATCCTATTTATGATTCCTAAATGAAAATTCAATAAGGTTTTGTATTAATTTTTTTAGGCTATTAATTTCTTTTGTGAGAAATCTTGAGTTACTAATTATGCTTTATCCTTGTGATATTATTATTTTTATTAACTTTAGTATAAATATTAATTTGTACTCTATATGTTTTTTATAACTCTAGAATTCTATAAAACCTGTTTAAATACTTCTTATTTTATTAACAAATACATTTCTATATGCATAGCTTCTTTTTAATTTTACCAATTATTCTTTATGTATATTCATTATTAATTTGTATGGTATTTATGATAACTTAGAAAACAAAAATATTACTTACAACAAAATTATTTTGATCTGGTTTTTTACTTTTGTGCATATAATTATTCAAATTTTAATTTTCTGGCAGTTTTGCCTCTTCTAGAAATAATTGCTTATTTTGCCCCATTTCAAAAGTTTGTTGTTCATAATATTCCTCTACAGGGATATTTTGTTTTTCTCATGTTCTCTTCTTTCAAGGAGCTACATTTTTGGCACAATTATTTTTTAATGCTTCATGAGTGTTTGAATAAAGGTATCAAACATGTCGAGTGGCCTAGGCCTAACCTAGTTCAGCCTTGCCCATCCCGACATGGCACATTTTGGAACCATGCAGTGGGATGGGTTGGACCGACCCTTGGCATTGTTCGTGACATGTCAAGTTGGCATGATCCATACCTCATTCTGGGCCGGGCATGGCCCGTGTGCCAGGCCTAATGGCACAGTAAGCTGGCCTAAGGACTTAGCTAGATTTTTTTTAATTTTTAGTTGGAAAATGCAGGGACGAGTATGACTCGACCCAACCCGGCACAAATCATGTACGAACCAGGCCGACGAGTAGTGCCGAACCGAGGGATCTCAAGCCGTGTCGTGTCTGGCACAGCATGCTAGCCCGATTGAGCCGGCCAAAAATGGGATGGGCCAACCCAGCCCAGCCCATTTGACACCACTATGTATGAATTTATTTGTTTTCTATCTTATATGGATATCAATTTGTGCTTAAACATTCATACCTATGATATCTCATATCTGACTTTTTACTATCTTTGCATCAACGAATACATCTTGATTTATATTGATTCATTAAACTTTCAATTTATATTGATTTGTATAATGATCAAAATAACAAAAAAAAAAAGAACCCATTCCAAGTAATTTATTGTCGTTTATCTAAAATTAACTTCAATCCCCTTAATGGTGAGAATACAATTTGATTAGAATGTTAATCTACAAATCTAACTATAAAAACTTATTCTATTAAGGGTTCCAAATATCTTATGATAGCGAATAAAATCTACATAAATCTTAAGTCTATGTTATGGGCCAATTTTGATATGTTATAGGGGTGTAATCGATACAAGAACTACACAACCAATACTCATAACTGAGAAATATTTAGTTGTTTACCAAATACAACTTGTTGTGGGGAATACTCGTGATAATATTTTGATCTAATTCTTATTAGACTTATAGCACACATAACAATATATCCTCAAATAATTACTACTAATTTAGTATTCATTAGTAGTAGTCTAATTATTAATTGAAGATGTTTGATCAATGACTAAGCCAAATCATTTTGTGCATAAATATGAACAACATAATACTCAATATGTATCTCAATCGACATATAATAGTCATTGAAATTTTATGAAGTAAATTTATCAAGTTTTAGTGTCTTAATTTATTGTGGAAATAAGAAACACGTATGGTCATCTAGTGGATGTATTTATAAGGATCATAAAATAATAAAAAAGTCTACTTTGTAGATGAATAGATCTACATATGTCATCATGTATTTTTTATAAAAAATACTGGTGATTTAGACATAAGTTTATTATATAATGTAATGGCTATTAGCTTATCTTGTGAACAAGGATCACAAGTAAGTTTATTGGGCAAGAAAAATTAAGAATCTTCTAATTCTTTAGTAGGTGCATATATCATAATGCTATAATTCACTGCATTATTGAATATCCATGGTGATCGAGCATTTTATTCCAAATATTAAAAATCTTTAGGCCATTTAAACTTCTAGTTCATTACATATGACTCAATTAAGTTTATGATCAAATAATATAATCAAGAAGATGATATTGAAAGAATCTCCATTGTGATTTTTTTAAGCAATTATAAATATAATATATAAATATTTTTTATCACATTTATTTATAATTTCAAAATGATATCTATTTTTATGGATATCTTGAAAACTAAGTAAATTTCTTGTTGAATTGCTATAATATAATCCATCATTAATATGAAATATAATTCCAATTGATAGCATTGTATTTACTCTATTTTTCGAAACCTTCAATTAGAATTGATTTTACTAGAGATGATACTTACATGAGCATTTGTAGTTATTTAATATATATATATATATATATATATATATATATATAGCTTTTCTTGAATGATTTTATGTGCGGTTGCGTAATCAACAAGATATATATCACCATCATTTATTTAGAAATTTAATAACACATAAATTTAAATATGGACAAAATTATATAAATAACAAGATGATATATTTGTTACATAAATTTTTTAATATTTACATTTATCTTTTAATAAACAATTAAAAGTATTACTAGACTGATCTTGAAAAAAATCCATGTTAAAATAATAGGTTCAACCAATTTCAATCAATTGAATTAGCTTCTACCATTTTTCTCTTTTTTCTTCAATGATGCTTGATATAAATCTACCATATGTTTAGTTGTCCAACAGGTGTTCAAAGATAAAACTAGTGTAATTCCATTCCGCATATGTAGCAAGTCTCTTTAGGAGTCTTGATGAATTTTTTTAATATATTCTCTATTTTTTTTATTTTGTAATTACTATTATTTCACTTTTGGTGGTAAAATTAATCCTCCTTTTCAAGGGGTTAACATGATGATTACCATAATATCAAAAATTCTACTCATGATCATGACTAAGATGATGACTACAACCACATTTATTCCCATGATTATGGGATGAAACTGAATTCACTTCAGGAAATTGTTCAGATTCAATTGAATAGGACAAATAATTATCATTAGTTGTTCATTATTTTATTCAATTACCAGAAGATTGATATCAACACTAAATATTTAGTAAATATGCACTCTTTATATTGTTCATGGAAGAGCATATTAGTGCCATGAAATCTTATAAATATTTTTTCTAGTATATTTTTATCCATGTTTTTTTCTCCTCATAGCTTCAATTTGGAGCTTATTTTAAATGGAGTAGAATTATATTCACTAATAATTTTAAATGGAGTAGAATTATATTCACTAATAATTTTAAAATCTTGCAACTTTAAGTATATCTACTTTAGTAAAATCATCATTTTTAGTGGTCAAATCAATTATTCAAATCATTCCACATAGTGAAATTATCTTTTAGAATGAGATACTCTTCCTTTTTTTTCATATCCTCATGGAGATGATATATAAGGAAAATTAGTACTTTTTTATAGTACCATTAGAACTCTTCATTTTATTCTTGTATTATTTCTCCAAGATTTATTGGAGTCGTATTTATTTCAACATCAAAAATACAGGATAGATAATTTTTATTATAAATATCAAGTAGAACAAACTCAAGTTTTGTGTGAGTACAACAATTTGGTAAAAGTTTAAATGTAAAAAAAGCGATGATAATATAATTTTACCTTTGCTGAAGCTGATTCATATTGATAATATATTGCATAGTCCCAGGTATAACATAACATAACCCACCCAAAACCAAGCTAGAAATAATGTTATGCTACATAATCCAAGGGAGCGAGATGTATTGGGCATGGGCCTAGAGAGCATCTCGCATGTTGCATGAGCAGATGGCACTGACATGACATGACATGTTCCAACATGTTAGCTCACTTGAGCTGAATTTGGCTCTGGTCCCCTTGACATATGGGTCATGCTCAAGTCATATTCCAGGGCAGTGATAACTTCAACCGAAGTATGATGAGTGAAATTTATGTGTTCTTTTTCAAAAAAAGAAGACAAAGCATTGAGCCAGTTTGGACTAATGCTTCAGCTTCACTCATCTACAACCCAACATGATCATATTATTTTTTTTTTAAAATACCAATTAGCCCAAGCCTTGGCTGAGGATGACCAAGCCCAAACTAGCCTAGACTTCTTAACCCACATTAGCCAAATCCAGGCTAACCAAACACAAACCCAAAATATTATGGGTTAGTCACGAACTTGTACTAGGCATAACCCATGTTGAGTTGGTCAATGACCACCCATCAAGAACTAGTTTGCCCAATGAGCCATCAAGTCTTACTAGGCTACTAATATTTCTAAGCATGCTAACTTGACATAGTAGCTTAGCTTGAGCCACAAAAAAATATACAATGTCAACTCGACATAATCTATTTGATATCTCTAATGCATAATAAATGGCTCTTAGCCCTTGAAAGATGCCAATTCATAGGCCAAGCCCATTTGCTCATCTCCATAATCCAAATTCATGCATTGTATCTTCAAGCTTTGCTAGAACATGACTCATGCTTTATTACAAAACCTAAACAAAAGGTGGCAAAAGAGTTGTGTCAGGCTTGCAAGGCTCAATTTTTTGTGACCCGACCAAGTCACCATACCATGTCATGTCGACACACTTGAAAATGTGGATAGTCATACATGGCCCAAGGCTTGGTTTCAACATGAGTCGTGCCAACCATCCCAGGACAAGAACCAACTTGTAGCATGATTTGCATTTGGTTTCACACATGCCTAAGAGCATCTCCAACGGGCTCGTCAAATAGATTTTTTAGCTATTTTGTTGAGGCAATTAAAAAAATAAGGCTCCAATCGGTTCGGTATCCCACTCATGATTTTGCCTCCACACCCTCTCCCTCAACAAATGTAGCTAGCATTTCTCGCTCAGCAAATCTCTTCTTCCAAAATCCTTGGCCAACGTCTTTTCTATATTCAATGGATCCAATGATACCAACATAAAAAGAATCTCTTCTCCCTCAACAAATGTCTTCTCTATATCTCATTTTTAACTAGCATTTCTCGCTCAGCAACAAAAAGCCAGCTTCAGCACTTTCGGTATTGTTGATCGTAGCCTGAGGAGTGATTCGTCTGAGATGCTTGGAAAAATGACGAATCGTGATGGTGTCTGAATTTTGATCAGCATAAAAATGCATACAACACCCTCAATCCATATTCATCTTCCTCTCTTTCTTCGCTATATCAACAACCAAATCACATCCTGTAAGAGTAATACTAAATATCGGGTGGTTGGACATGCTCTAGTAGTTTATTGAGTTTTGTTGTTTGCTTCAAAACAGAAGAGATTCATCCAACTCTCTAGTTGCAGATACTTGTCTCTAGATGATGAATTACTTACATGTGTGTTCATAATGGATATTTAGTTCCTAGATTTGGAATTGTGCATAGAAATGACTAACTATTGATGATAAATTCTGTTAGTTATTTGGACTCTTTTGAAAATTCATCTTAGGCCCTATTATTTATAAAACCTATATTACTTATGAAAAATAACTCACATTTTTACAAAACTAAGTGATCCACCATTCATTGGAAGTTACACAAGTTCCAAGTAGAATGTCTTGAAGGTGTGTTTATTTTTTGGTATTTGAGGTAATTTTGGTAATACTATTGGCTTTTGCATCATATTAATTTGTTTTTTGTGATATTTTTTGTATTTTAGATAATTTTTATAGTAATACTATTATGAAAACTCCATGTTGTTCACCTTTAAGCCCACAATAGGTAACTTGATTCAGGATTGCTTGAAGCCTTTTTTCATCAACAATTCTTTCTATGCATGTGTATAGAATCAACCGTAGATATTACTTTTATGTGGTTAATGCTCGTGCACCTTTTTTCATCAACAATGTAGGTGTTTTGATGGATGAAGATGGATTTTACTTTACCAATCTATTAAATGAGGGATCAAACGTATGTGAATTTAACACTCAATCAGTAGAACAAATAAGTTAGTATTCACCAATATCACCTCAAATAGAATCAACCACCAAAAAGTATTGAGGAGGCAACTTTTCAATTGATCTATGAGAACTTAGTTTTAATCTCGAGTTGGCTGAATATTAGTGTGTATGTCATGCATGGGAATGAGAAAAAATCTAAAAAGTATTGGCAAAGGATTTGAGAGTACTTCAATATATACAAACCCAAGTCATATTGTTATTGAAATCAGGTTTCTTTGATAAATCATTGGTCTTTAATTTAACTAGTCACCAATAAATTTTGTGGTTGTTTTAACCAAATTGAAGTTTGAATCAAAGTGGACTGACAAAGAAAGACAATATATAAATATATTTTAATTATAAGTGCAATAATATTATTATGATACATAATATTATTGTACAATTTTCATTTTTGATATGTAGTATTATATATAATTTTCTAGTCTATGATGCGATGAAAGTGTACAAGGAACTTCATAAATCCTCGTTTTCATTTGAACATTAATAGAATGAGTTACGGTATAACCTAAAATGGATAGATGATTCTCAGTCAAAGAAACAAAAAACAAAAAGTGGTGCAACTCCTAGCAGCTCTAATCCTTCAACACCAGAATCGGTAAACATAGAAGATGACAGTGCGGGCTTGGAGAGGCCAATTGAAAGGAAGACTGCGAAAGAGCGAGCAAGAAAGTTAAAGAACAAACTCTATGAAGATAATAATTCAAGTTCAATATATTTCATAAAATTATTTAAAGAAATGAAAGAGGAGAAAAAGAAGATGGTAGAAAAGAAAGTAACTTTCATGGAAAAAAGGGAGGTTGTCAAACAATAGAAGTTAGTTGTTGAATTAGAGAATGTGGCTATTGAACAAGAGAATGTACAACTCGAGCAAATGTAGGAGGAACAAAAATAATGTTTATAGATACGAGTGTCTTGCATCCGATTCAAGCGGAATATTTTAAGCACCTCCAAATAAAAATTGTGACAAATAAAATCTAGTTTTTTCTTATTTATCTACTAGCAACTTGTGTTATTGATCTAGATGAAAATCATGAACGAATGTTTAGATTAATTTTTATTATTTTACTATTTTAAATTTGATGGCGTGGCATGACACGTCATCATTATGGCACTTTACATGTTATGCAATGTATCATTTTTTTAATTATATTATTGAAAGTTAGTTAAAGTTAGTTGAAGTAGTAATCTATTTTCTGAAGCATGGTCGAAGTGAATTTTAAAGAGTTCCTGGCTAAAATAGTGAATTGAATATTTAAATATATTTTAAGTAATTATTTTTTTGAGTGTGGTTGGAGATACTCTAACACAAGTTAGCTTGTATGCAATACAATGCAATACAAAATTTTAAGTAATTATTGTACAGTTTGGGTCCTGAACAAGCTAGCCGAGTCTAGGTTGCCTAGATTTGGTCACACCCCTAGGCTAGCCTTGAGTGATGTAGACCAGACTCACGTCATGTCACATGGCATGTCGTAATGACTATTTTTATTTTTTTGGATAAGTAATAAACTGTATAATAAAATTTTGTACAAACTAATCTAACATTAGATTGTTACAATGTGCCATAGGTTCTTAATGAAGAAAGCCTTATTCCAAATTCCTAGGTTTAGCAGCCCCAAGCCTCTATGAGACATATGGGTGCACACTTTGTTCCAAATGACTTTTGGGTGAAATCTACCTCATTGGGGTGCCCCCTAGAGGAATCTTCTACATACACTCTCAATTGTGTTTATGCTGAAGCTGGGAAAAGAAAAACAGAGAACCAATAACCCTCTATTCCATGGATGACTATTCTCAGAAACTCGAGCATGCTCGCCCAAAATTAATGGCAGCTGATATTTTTTGCAAGAAATGAGTGAGTGGGCAGTAACCAAGGATATTTTGTCGCAATGACTACTATGACCTAGTAGCTAATAGTCCTAGGCTGTTAATATATATATATATATATATTATAATTGTTTGATTGGGTCAGTTCGACATCGGTCTGAACCAATATATTTTTTTAAAAAAAAATGAGCACATTAACTGTGCTGCGTGCATGTGTGTGTGTTTGTTTCAGTGCATGTGTGTGCATGTGTGCATGCGTGTGTGGGTGCGTGTGTGTGTGGGTGCGTGTGTGTGTGGGTGCATGTGCGTGTGGGTGCATGTGTGTGTGTGTGCCCACGTGTGTGTGCCTCTGTGTGTGTGTGTGTGTGTGTGTATTAATTTCCCTTAGAAATTGAATTAGTACTTAAGAAAGTGGTGTGTTTTTTGTTATGGTGAACTTCATAGTTAATAAACCTTAAATCTCCAAGTAAATATTTGTTAAAAAAAAAACAAAAAAGATTTTCACTTTCAAAATAGATTTTCAAATTTGAAATGAATCTTTAAAAACGAGTTTCCAACTTTAAAAAATCAAGATTGAATTTTTTTTTTTTTTATTAGAGGGCAAAATAAAATTTATGCACCAAAAATTAAAATTTCAAAACTTAAAACTTAAAATTTAAAAGTAAAACAAATTTTTTTTTTTTTTTTATTTGTGGAGCAAAACACAAGTCACACTTAGAAAAATATACAGAATTTGATTTAATTGGACCGCGGTGTTTGCTTAATAGTTACTTTCGATTATAAACTGAACCATGCCAAAACTGTTTCAAATTCTGAAGCAGAAGCCAATGGAGGAGGAGAAGGCACTAGGCAGCAGAGAGAGGAATTGGTTTCATGGTGCATTGCAATCTCCGAAATGCAGTGCGGACTCTCTCACGGAGACCTTCATTTTCACCCTCGACGTCGCCTGTCTTCTTGTCGAGCCAGGCAACGTTGCCATCAACATTAACGACGAGCTTTCCATCCTCGGTGAGCTTGACGTCTCCGAAAAGCGAAACCAGAAGCGCACATAGAACCTTATCTGCTTTATTCTCCCTGTCATCTTCAGACACGGGCTCCTCCGATTCCACGATCATCTTAGGGATTTCGCTGCAGATGTTGAGAACCAGAGCGACAATGGAGTCGGCAACCATGTCGCTGATCGGATCCGCCGTCCAGTGAAGAGAAATATGCTGATCGGATTCACGCTTCACCGTGGCTCTTTTGTGGACAAGCAACGTGGAAATCGACGTCTCGTCTTCGTGAAATTCTGATTCAACGCTCTCGTATATTCTCTCGAGTCGGTTCTTGATCACGGAAAACGAACCGGAGAAAGGAATCGTGATGCGCTGCGTGATATTGGCGGTGGATAACTGCGAGAAGACGTGGAGATCGTCGGCGGACATGATTTGGTAGGTGAATCCTTTCTTTACGAGCAGACCGCTCACGGTCTCGCCGATCTCCGGCATCTTCTCCGCCAATTTTCCGATTGTCTTCGCTGTTTTCTCGGAATTGAAGTAAACCTCGACCGATTGACAATTTTTAGGGTTAGTGATACTCGTATTACCTTCAGGAAACTCGCCGATGAGCTTCTGCTTTAGCCTCGCCATTTCATTCGCTTCTCCATGAACAAGAATTACGTGTTGCGGCATCAGCTCCTTCAAGAACGCGCTCGTCTGAGCGTAGTCGGCATGCGCCGAGAATGAAATGTAATGAACCTGCATGTTCAGGGGAGCAGTCGCACCGTTCATCAGAGTCACCTCTCTTGGCTCGCTGATGATCGTCTTCGCCAGTGTTCCTTCGACAACGTATCCTGGAATAACGCACGAATTCTTCTTCTCAGAACACCACAGATCAAACAGCTGCCTCGATAAGCCGCTCTGTAATCCCCCCGGACTCGCCATCACCACCGAAGGTCCGACATCAGAAAAATCCTCCATGCTGTTCAATGGAGATATGTGCTTGAACTTCCATGGATTCGAAACAGCAAACTGAGTACGAATCCTCTCGTTCATCGACAGAATATAGGTCTGGTAAACTGCCATGCATTTTTTGGCGAGAGGAGAGGCGTAGTACACGGGGATGTTGTGGAGCTCGGGATGATTCGCCCAGAATTCGTCCAGGATTAAAAGGAGTTCTTGAGCTCGCCCAAGAGCAAACGCAGGGATTAGGACGCGGCCGCCGTGGGAAACAGTCGCGTGGATGACGTCCGTAAAGCGTTTCTCTCTGATGTTGCGAGGTTGGTGGAGTTGGACTCCATAGGTGGACTCGATTATGCACACGTCTGGGGAAAACTGCGGTGTCTCGGCAGCTCGAAGATGACGATCTTCTTCACGTGAGTAGTCGCCGGTGTACAGGACTCGGATTCCAGCAATATCCACCATAAACATCCCTGCTCCGAGAACGTGGCCGGCGGTGTAACACCAGAATTTGATGCCGTTAACTTCAACTGTTTGATGGAAATCTATTACCTGCAATTTCATGGGCGCCTTGCTTGAAATTCGGAATCTGGTAAATGACGAATTTCTCCTTTATTTTTTATCGAAGCTCTTTATTTTTCATTAACATGGCCGCACCAGACCGACTAAAGTAAAACTAGCCAGTCATGCGGCACAGCTCGGGTCTAGCCAGGACAAAGATCTTGGCACAAAAGGTGCGACACGTCATGATAGACCACACAGGCCAGTTTATGCCCCACTTGGGAAACATGATAGCATGATCTTGACCCAGGCTAGCCTGACTTGAACTAAGGCAGCCTGTTAGTCCAGACCCAACTTGGCACGACCCTGCATGACCCAACACATAATCTGGTCAAAAAGCACTCCAATGGACCATTAACTATTATTGTTGATTAATTTGAATGTTTTATGATTTTATTTTATTATGATTTATATGAATTGTGATAATTAAAATAATATCATAACAGTAACTCTAAAGTCTAACTCATAATGATCAATGGAAAACTTGAGATAGCTAATTTTTTCAAAATTTTTATTTATAAATTAAAATCATAAACTGCCAGACCAATGACTAGTCATGAACGATGGTCAACCTGGTTGGCCGGGCACACGGGCACGACCCACCCCGAATCTGCCTAGAACTGAGCCTTAAACAGAATACAAAATTATACGATTCATAAAAAAATTTGTTTTTTTTTTTGCATCTAAGATTGCATAGTTTTTACATATGTTCTAATAATATCATTTTTTTTTCTTGCACATTATAACAACATCTAGATTGTCTTTTCTTGGGTCTAGAGATCAAAATTACAAACTAAATATTTTATTTTTGAATATCTATTTTTAAAAAACTTGCTCTGACATTTTATGCTCCAAATGTAATTTTTAACCTAAATCTTCAATAATTATAATCTAACTTATTATTAGTTTTGTTGGAAATATGAGTATCAAGACCATAAACTCTTAAAGCAAAAAGAAAAACGAAAGGGGGAGGGAGGGAAGGAGAGAGAGAGAGAGAGAGGTAGATAGAGAGGTATAGAGAGAGAGGTAGATAGAGAGGCAGATAGAGAGGTATAGAGAGAGAGGTAGATAGAGAGGTATAGAGAGAGAGAGAGATAGATAGAGAGGTATAGAGAGAGAGGCATAGAAAGAGGTATAGAGAGAGAGAGAGAGGAGTAGATAGAGAGGTATAGAGAGAGGGGTAGATAGAGAGGTATAGAGAGAGAGGTATAGAGAGAGAGGGGTAGATAGAGAGGTATAGAGAGAGAGGGGTAGATAGAGAGGTATAGAGAGAGAGGGGTAGATAGAGAGGTATAGAGAGAGAGGGGTAGATAGAGAGGGGTAGATAGAGAGGGGTAGATAGAGAGGTATAGAGAGAGAGGGGTAGATAGAGAGGTATAGAGAGAGAGGGGTAGATAGAGAGGTATAGAGAGAGGGGGGGTAGATAGATAGGTATAGAGAGGGGGGTAGATAGATAGGTATAGAGAGAGGGGGGGTAGATAGAGAGGTATAGATAGAGAGGTATAAAGAGAGGGGGGGTAGATAGAGAGGTATAGAGAGAGAGGTATAAAGAGAGGGGGGGTAGATAGAGAGGTATAGAGAGAGAGGCATAGAAAGAGGTATAGAGAGAGAGAGAGAGAGGATTAGATAGAGAGGTATAGAGAGAGGGGTAGAGAGAGAGGGGTAGATAGAGAGGTATAGAGAGAGAGAGGGGTAGATAGAGAGGTATAGAGAGAGAGGGGTAGATAGAGAGGTATAGAGAGAGAGGGGTAGATAGAGGTATAGAGAGAGGGGGGGTAGATAGATAGGTATAGAGAGGGGGGTAGATAGATAGGTATAGAGAGAGGGGGGGTAGATAGAGAGGTATAGAGAGAGGGGGGGTAGATAGAGAGGTATAGAGAGAGGGGGGGTAGATAGAGAGGTATAGATAGAGAGGTATAAAGAGAGGGGGGGTAGATAGAGAGGTATAGAGAGAGGGGGGGTAGATAGAGAGGTATGGGGGGTAGATAGAGGGGGGGTAGATAGAGGGAAAGGCAGAGAGATAGAGAGAGAGAGAGAGAGACAAATAGGCAAACAAACCTCAATTCTATCCATGGAGCGATTTATGTCTTGCTCCCCAAACAACATGCCTTCGGTTGAAACCTTGCTGACTTTCACATAATCTGTTAAAAGCAACTTATAGACAGCCTTTGTTGCATGTGTCATAAAGACTCTACCTTTGAACGTGGTCTGTTAAACAATGAATTTTGAGAAGATGCAGAGCAAAACAATACATGAGTAGTCAGAACATGGCAGATAATAAATAAGAACTTACCTTCTCCAAGAAATAAGGCAGAGATGCGGCATGATCAAGATGAAAGCTGAATATAAAACACAAGTCATCATCATCATAACACTTAGGGTTAAGTGTGTGTGTGTGTGTAATATATATATATATATATATATATATATATGTAATATATATATATAAGTAATTGTAATATATATACAAATGTTATATATATGTAATATATGTGTAAGGCCCATTGCCATGCTTGTTACGATTTCATGTAAAGGGCCCTGACATAGAAAACAAGAGGCACGGCCTATCACTTTATGGGTCTGCAAACAAAGTAATTCTAAATATTTCTGCTCTCCTAGTCCTAAGTACTAGAAGCTAGGACCTCACTAATCTCATAACCTTTTGTGATTTCAATTGTGGAAAGTGGAGCGTGAGCTTCTACACAAAATACCAACAAAATTAATATGGCACAATTGTGATTACCTATGTTGCACGGGCACGGATACGGGCACAGGGATACGACACGACAAGATACGGGGACACGGCAAATTCTAAAAAACTAGGATACGAATACGGCGAGGATACGTCATGATAAAAAAAATAAAATTAAAAATAAAAATTATTAATTATAAATATTATGTATTTTAAAATAATTAAAAATATTGTATTTTAAAATAATTTAAAATTCTGTACATTTAAATTATGTAAACAAAATTTATTATAATATATAATACACAAGGATTTTAATTAACATAAAATCTAAAAGAAATTAATATCTGGACAACACTCTAAAATCAAATATATTTATCTCATGAGACTCAAATCTAATAGTTACTAATCTTAGACGAAGATATTTGTCATCATATGAAAATATAACTTATATTATACAATTTGAACAAATATATATATAAAATATGTTCATAATTAAAAAATTAAATAAAAATAATGAAAAAAACATATATCAATTAGATTTGTATGAGGATTGAGCTAAGAATTACACTGTTTGAAAAATTAAAATTTATATAAAGTATAAACAACTTTGATTAAATAAAAAAAATGTCCTAATAAGTAATGAAGATGATGATGAAATTCTTAGCTTATAAAATGATGCAATCAATTGAAACATAAGAACAAATTGAAAACATTTTATAAACATCAAGATCAACTCCTATGATTTAATTTTAGAGCATCTTTAACCGTACTTAACAAAATAACTACTCAAAATATATTAAAATATTAAATTCACTAATTTAGTTAGCAAATTTTTAGAATACACTCTAACCACACTTTTTATTTCACACTCACCTTCTAATAATTTTAAAAAAGTCAAAAAATAGAGAGAGAGAAAAAAAAGGGAGAGAAAATTTAGAGAGCTCAAATGACTCTCCAAATTTGTTGAGCCATTTGAGTAAACTAGAAAATAGAGAGTGAATTGAAGAGAATTTTTTGTGTTTGACTAACTAAAATAGCTAAAAATGAATAAAAACATAAATTGTAATTGTGCCCATAAATCTAGAAAATTAAAGTTAATAAAAAAGCCAAATTATTAAGGTGAGGGATGCTAAATAGTATGTTACATCTACAAACACATGCAACACTATTGTGCAAGCGCAAAAGTAACCCTACTTTGTAAAGATGGTTGAAATGGATAGAAGAGTTCGACATAAACTCGAAAAATGGATATGAGATAGTCAATGTCGTGATTCGCCTCCCCCGCTAATCATTTTCCTACTCCTTTAATCTTCCGTACTACCGAGCGATAGATTATTGGGAACGCCATTAGCGAGATTAAGGAGAATATGTCGCTTATGAGAATCCGCGTTGTCAGAAATTAACAACTAATTGCAAAACAGAAGAACTGAAGCGTTACCAAATCACATACTGTGTAATGAGAAGAACATCAATCTTGGAAGGATCAATTTCATCGAAGTAGGGCAAGGATGCCATTCCTGAGAAGGCCGGATGAATTCCACAATCGAACTACGAATCGAGTGAAACTGCATGTTTCAGGTAGAGCGAAAACTAGAAATTGATGGTGCTGAGAGTGAGGCTTACCAGGACTGTTTTTCCTTTGAAATGCATGTAAACGCATGATCGACCAACCTCCTGGCCGGCGCCCAGCGGGAGCACTGTTAGTTGATCCAATTGCCTAGCCGAGGCACCAGGCGGTCTATCAAGCGGGTGCGACTGCCCTGTGAGCGCCATCTGGTCGGGATGCGAGACCGCTACGCAGCTTCTTGTGGCTCCGGCGAACGCGATAGGAGTCGCATGTTACATAAATATATATATAAATCAAGTTTACGATATTTTTAAATATTTATGTTTGCTCCAAATCAATATTATTATGTTTTTGAAGCCTATTTTTTTTTAAAATTGTATCCACCATGCCTAAAAATATTTACTTTTTGATGTATTGAAATATAAACTAACCTCGATTTATTAAAATAAAACTTAGTTGATAATTATGATTATATACTAACCTCTATACCAAATTACCATATCAAAAAAAAAAAAAATCACATCATATTTAAAAAATATTTATTTTTTTATCCCAATCTCAAAAGTTATAATTAAAAAAGTCACTAAAACTTAAAATATTTATGTTTGTTGATTAGTTTTTTGTATTTATGAATTTATCCCTACATGTTATTAAAAAAAACTAATGTATGTTTCTTGCATGGATAGTGTTCCAAAAACACTATCCACATTAAAAATGATATAATATTTTTATTTTTCAAAAAATTAGCTATATATATAATTATACTTACCTGGACGGGATCACTAGATGATCAAATAAGGTTCATGGTCTAGGATTGTGACATCCATTGCACTTAAGAGAGGTGCCAATCTAAGGTATTCTTGAAATGAAGAGCTTACGTCATAATTTGTGATATATATATATATATCGCTATAAGAAAAAAAAGCAATTAGAAATGGAAATTAGAAATATTCAATTTCATTTCAGAAATTAGGAATGAAATTGAAACGGATTAGAAATGAAAATGACAAAACAAGAAAAATTAGAAACAAAAATATACTATTAAATAAATATATTACAATGTATTATTATTTTATTTGATTTTTGTAGTCTCGGTGAAGAATACATGGAAACATGTGACTAGTGTGAGATAAAATGACATATTGAGGAAAATAGAAAAAAAAGTATGATAAAGATGCAAAGTCTAATAGTATTCTCCTTAGTATTTGGATATAGTGGTAGGAATACTAGAATAGTGAAAATTTCAAGGCATTATCCAGATGGCCTCATGCAATCATTGATCAATGAATGCAGGTGAATGATCTGGACCTTTAAAATATATTGGAGGTTCAAAGGTGACCTACTAACATTCAATAGATTTTGTATAATTATCTTTTATTTTTTGTTATTATTTAAATTTTTTGAATGCAAAGGATAATATCTATGTGATAATGAATGATATACATTAACAGTAATTAATATTTATTTTCAAGCGGCTGAGTTTGAATTAAGACGTCCAACAATGTCGTTTGAGGTATTGAAGCTAATTCACAAGAAGAATGATAAATCACTTGTTGACAAGCGCTCAAATGATATAAATGTGATTTTCTCATAGTTTCATATGAAAATTATAATTAATAAAAAAAATTAAAAAAAAATTGATTATTTGGCATTAACTGTAAATAAAATGAGGTTAAGCCAAGAAAAGGAGGAAATTCAGATACTTGCAAAGGAAAAATGAGATGTATTAAAAAAAATGAAAAGATATAAAAAAAGAATAAAGAAATAAAAAAGAAAATTGAAGAAATGAAAAAAAGAGAGGCTGAAAGATTTAAAATAGAGAAGGAAAGAATGAAAAGAGAGGATGAAATGCAATAGAAGATTTTAATGATGGAAAAAATAATGTGCAAGTTGGTATAGGTATCATCTATTTTTCATCATTCTGATGAGGATACATCCAGATTTTCAGAGGACAATACTCATCAGGACGAGGACTTATAGTTGTTTGTGATGTGTTATTAGTTTTTTGTAATAAATATTTTTAATATGAAATTATGGTTTTTGTGATAATATTATTTTTAATTATGTTATGAAATTTTTATTGAAATTTATTGACATTTATGTTTGTTATTTAATAGTTTATTATATAGTGGATATTATGTGAATGTCATTTGATGAATAATATGTGAGTAACAGACTAACTACTTTGACTTGTTCAAAATAAAATGGAAGACTAAATCTATTAGTTAAGAATAATTAATTATCTCGAATATGGCCTCTCAAGTTGGAGCTCAAGAGAGTAGTACAATCTTGTGTTTTAGTTGAAGGAAACATTATCATGAGACAGGATTGTTTAGAGCATCAGAAAACTAATATTTAGAATAGACATCGACAATGTGGAGAATACCATTTTGAACTTGATCCTTGATAAAATGTAAATCAATTTTAATATGCTTCATTCTAGAATGAAAAATTGGGTTGGAGCATGTTACAAGATGCTTTAGGAGTCAAAGAGATGAAAGCTGAAGTTGTGACTTTGACTTCCTACTTAAAGTAATGCAAAGTTGCCTAATTATAAATGTGAAAGGTATAAAAATTTTACATAAATATCTCAATCTCTTCTTCTTCTTCCTTTTGGAAAAAAAATAAAGGCATGACAACTATCAAATCCTATGGTGAATTTCACACTCTCTAGGGGTTCTAAAAGCTAGTTAGAGACGTAAGATTAATGTCAATCTCTAGAGTTAGGGGACATGACTCTCAAACTCCACTTCTTTAGGATTGATTCAAGAATCTTTATCAAAATAGCAGGTTATAGAATTTATGTAATTTGAATCTATGTAATATGACTTTGATTTTTAATTAATGAATGAATAGTTTGATTTATTTTATGTTATGAATATTAATGAATAGTTATTAAATAAAACTTGAACTAGGAGTTCAACCATTGATAGGTTTATATGAGATTTTTGTGGTAGACGATAAGAAATAAATCATGAAACTCACTTGTGCATATGGTAGGAAGGTAGTGATAACCTTTTTTGATCATAATGCATGAGATAAACTTATATATTGAAACATAAAATTTGGATATATTAATCATTGTGAGTATGGTGCTTACAAAGCCAAAAATATGAATATTTTTATATGTGAATCTATTATACACATCTTTAAAAAACTAGTTCTTAATTGGGATAGATATTATATAAAATATTCTTCTAAGACTATCACTTTTAGTATGAGAGTTACTTCTTCGCCAAGGAAGATGATGATAGATAATTATTGGATATGCATGAGTATGTATTGACTCTCAAGGTTGTGAGATTCTACTTTTACCCATATAGTTTTTATCAGTGATCATTGAGAGAAGTCTATATTAATTATATGAGTATAATTCTTATAAAGCTGAATATATAAATACTTATAAATCATGCTAATTATTTGTCTTTATGATGATGGAGGATAGAGAATAAGAGTTGGCATACGAAGCAACTATCAAGTGTAATTAATGAAGCTTCCTAAAAGGTATGAGATTGTGATTGACTCTATAGTAGAGATGAATTATTGTATCGGTGATGATGTTTTGAGAGGACAACTATTAGGAGACAACCATTGGGACAAACTCAATAGTAACAATCACTTTGGGATATTGTGCAATGACTCTGCCCTAATGGCATACAAAGTTGTTACTATAAATGGATTGACTCATTGTTAAATAACAAAACTAATAGTATAATTCCTATAAGATAAATATCTGAATGAAAGTCTAATTTACTATTTATATGACCCATACACGTATGGATGTCTATTTATGAAATACTCTCATTAATAAGTTTTTGTTATATCGCCAAACTAATAAAATTATGTAGCATATTAAAGTTGTAATTTGCATATTATGAGACATTTTTGTTCATATTGATTATTTATGGTCTATATTGTTCTTTGTTATCATGAAGGATCATTCTGTGAAAATAAAATTAATTGAGACTAATTTGAGGAAGAATGGAAAGACCTACAATATGATTTCTTCCATAAATAAGTATAGTTTATTTATGGAAGACAAGCTATCTAGTAATGATTATTTAACATGTTACTGATGAAAAGAAGGCAGACAAGCTATGAAAGAAACTATAGTTTTTTTCAAAAGAATATATTTATAAATAAAATATTAATCATTCGACATCTAGTTAACCTGGAGTTCCAAGATGATTGTTTAATGTCGATGCACAATAACATTTTTTAAAGGTTGGTGAATCAGATTTCATCTATGAAAATAGTTCTAAAAGATGAGCTACTAGCTTGTCTAATCCTGAGCTCATTTCCATATAGTTGAATTGGGATAACTTTGTGGTTTTTTCAAACATGTCATGACTTGGAGGTATTATGTTAATGAATGTTATCTCAAAAAACTTATTGTCCAAAGAAGCAATTAGAAATTAGAAGAGAGGAGCTTCTCATGATATTTTTATTTCTGAGTGACATGATAGGAGCACAACGAGGCAAACATAGTCTAATGGAAAAACTTATTATTTCAAAGGCATGTCACAAAGTAGAAAAGTAATAAGTTTTACTGTTATAACAAGATGTTACACATGAAAAAAATTATTATTCTTAGAAAAGACTATTAGAATAGCACATGAGAAGAGATAAACTCGAGAGAAAGATCAATATTACCTCAAGAAAGAGATCAATGTTATTTCGAGAGGTGATTTTATGCTATTTAGCAAAGATAATTCTACTAATATAATAACTCAGAGGATGATTAATTATTAACCATGGAGTATCATTTCATATCACCGCACATCTCAGACATTGAATTTTTATAGCCTATGTAACAGGTAATAATGACAGAGTAAATGGTAAATATTTGGACCTCATAGATTTTAGGTATGAGAGATATTTGTCTACAAATATAGATGTGATATTAGAAGATGCCTAGAGATGTATGGTATGCTCTAGGTATTCGTGTAAACTTGATGTCTGTTGGCACATTGTTTGATATGTAATACATTAGTCATTTTGGTGATAGTCAATAGAAACTAGTCAAGGACATATTAGTTATTGTGAGGGGAGAGAAAGAGAGTACTTTGTATGCCACTCAGGCAAGAGTGGCTGGAGGTCGTGTAAATGTTGTTTATCAAAAGAGCAAAAGTAATCTATGACACGAGAGACCAAGTCACGTGAGTGAGGACCTTCAACTTCTAGCTCGAAGGATTCTCATGGATTTTGACTAGAGGTGTCAAATGGGCCATTCTGTGCTGGCATGCTCCATATTTTCTCAGCATGGTCGTGCCACCATGTCATGACATGCATAGCCCGGTTAAAATCATATGTCATGCTAAGCACGATATAGTGTGCGGTCTACTAGCCCAACATGACATGATGTGCAGTCCACCTGCCCATCACGACACAGTGGGCACGATCGTGGCAAATATGTTGTGCATAAATAATAACAACCATGTGGCTACATTTTTTTTAATAGACCACCCCATGATGGCAATCCCATTGGGCGGCACATGGGTCATGTCTGGCATGGCATGGGGCATGGTTCCTTGTGGCCCAACACGGCATGAACAATGCCAAAGGGCAGCCCAACCCGACCCAAGGTATGGTTCAAGACCATGCATTTCGAGCATGGCACTACTAAACTAGGTCGGCCCTATGCTACATGGTCTATTTGATACCTTTAATTTTGATCAAGGATCTTTTCTTGATGAGTAAATTGACTATATAGCAAAAAAAATATTATAGAGAATCTTTGCACTCTTATCTACCCTTGAGTAGATCAAACATTCTCGATTTTAATCATACTGATATCTACTATATTTAGAGCAGAACATGTAGTCAACATATAAAGGTATGAGGATCACCTAACTACTGATGATCACTCTAGTGACTCCTAAAATGAAAGTCTTACCTACTCTGACTATGATCTTATTCATACCTAGTTGTATAATCCATATACTTAGTAAGACCCTTTATTTTTTTCATATTTATTGATGATCACTTTAGGAAAGTATGGGCACATATACTAAAATGAAAAATCAAGTATTTCCTATTTTTTTAAGATTTTCATACTATAGTTGAGAAAGAAACTGATAAAATAGTGATCTTCATATATTCTGATAATGGAAAAGAATTCTTAGGTTTGATAGCTATTTTATATCACTTGGGATTAGACATGAAAAGATATCAACTAAGAAAGCAAAATGTATATTTCATTGCTAAGAATTAATAGCCTATTAAGGAGAAAGTTCAATGTATACTTTCTCATGCATATCTTCCTAGAGAATTTTGTAGAGAAACTATGAGTACAACTATTGATATAATCAACATGTGCCCTATTGATGCCCTAATTGCAAGTGTTCTCGGGAAAATCCAAACTACAAAAGATATCTCATATTTACTTATGATTTTTCGACTACTAATCCTATATTCATATCTCAAAATATGAATGATCTAAACTCAATAATACTGAATTTCCTTGTATCTTAATTGGAAATAGATACAAAGAGGTCGAGTATAGACTATGAGACTCAATTATCAAGAAGCTTATTTAAAGTAGAGTTGTGATTTATCTGAAGGACCAATTTATTGATAGCGTAGTCATCTAAAAAGAAAAGAGAGTGATCGCATAGAGATTATTATTTGAACTGATAGTGTGTCAGTTCATTCTAGATATCAATTTGACTTTGATCTAGGGAGAAGAATTGAGTAGCCATTTGATAATTCCAAGCCTCGGGATATACATGATACTTCTAAACCAGGAGATATACATATTATTTCTTAGCCCTAAAATACACGTATTGAGGAGTTGAGAGACCATATTCCAACTGGAACTAAGCTTGACCTAGTTGATCATGATGATACTGGTATGGTTCCGATAAATTTCATGTTAGAATTTCATAATAGAATAAAAACCCACCAATGATCCAAGTGAATACAATTAAACTTTGGACAAGGATGTTACTTTTTGTAGCTTAAAAAAATTTTTTGATTCCGAACATTTTGGTCGATTCATAGCACAATCAAGTGTCCATACCTTTAGTGGTATCTACACAAATGTATCTTTGTTCTATTTTTTTTTTGTTTTCTTTCTCTCCCATTTTATATAACCCTTTGGTTTTGTCATATATTTCTAAAAGGATGTGTCATTAACTAAAAGGATATGTCATTAACTAAAAGGATATGTCATTAATGAAACTTTTTGATTTTTCACATATCTTTTTAAAAGGATGTGTCATTAATGAAACCTTTTAGTTTTTCACACATCTTTCTAAAAGGATGAGTTATTAATAAAACGTTTTGGTTTTTCACACACTTTTCTAAAAGGGTGTGTCAATAATGAAAAGGATGTGTAATTAATGAAAAATGTAATGACACACCTTTCTAAAATAGAGAAATGTAAGCTTTAAGTTTGGGTTCATTTTAAAGGTCCAGACATATACCAATTGGACCAAACTCTTTAGTTCAATTAGCTTTAGATCTGAAATAAATTATAGACTTAATATTAGACCCAGTTTATTTTAGTCTAACAAAAATAAAATGAACTCCAAATATATGGGGAATTATGTGTTGGGGTGCTCCCCTAGAAAAATTTATGAATTTGAAACTTATCTTTTTAAGTTTGAAAAAAAGTCACCAATATCTTAAAATATTTAAATTAAGTGAACTCTATTACATTTATCCTAAACTACCCTCACTCTCTCTCATTGGCCGTCGCTCTCTCTCATTGGCCCTCGCCCTCTCCCATCGAGCTTGATCACGAGCTCCATCGATCTATTAGAGCTCGTGGTCGTGATCATGTATCTCGACCGAGAACTCTAGGAGCTTGGCGTCATCCTCCATCGAGCTCCTAAAGCTCAGTCGAGCTCCTTAGAGCTCCAGGAGCTCAACCGAGAGCTCCAGGAGCTCAACCGAGAGCTCCTAGAGCTCAAAGATGAACTCAATGGAGCTCTCAGTCGAGCTCCAGGAACTCGGCATCGAGCTCCTTCGAGCTCTAGGAGCTCAGTCAAGAGCAACATCGAGCTCCTGGAGCTCGACGACGAGCTCGATGGAACTCTCGGTCGAGCTCCTTCGAGCTCTAGGAACTTGGCGTCAAGCTCCTTCATGCTCCAGGAGCTCAACTGAGAACTCTGTTGATCTTCTTCGAGTTCCAGGAGCTCGACCGAGAGCTTGACGATGAGTCCACGAAGGAGCTTGTGAAGATGGGCAGGGGGAGAGGGGTGGGGAGAGGGCGTGGGCGAGGGCATGGGCGAGAGCGAGGGCGTGGGCATGGGCGAGGGCGAGGGCGTGGGCGAGGGCAAGGGGCGAGGGCGTGGACTAGGGCATGGGCTAAGGAGAGGGGCGAGGGCGTGGTCGAGAGCGTGGGCAAGGGTGAGGGGCGGGGGAGGGGCAAGCGAGGGGTGGGCGAGGGGCGGGTGAGTGGGGGGCGAGGGGTGGGCGAGGGGCGGGCGAGGGTAGTTTAGGACTTACGAATTTAGGTGCACTTATTTTTAATTTATTTTTAGTTTTGTGATTTTTTTTAATATATCAAAATTTTAGTTTCTAAATCTTAAAAATTTATGGGGAAACACTCCAAAAAATAATTCTCCTCCAGATATATATATGTTTTAATATGTGTGACCCAATAGGTTCTCGTAACATTGGCAGTGACTTTAAAATCTCATTTTAAAAAAATAAGAAATGGATGATATTTAACAATACATCATTGCTAACCAATTGATGAAAATATAATAGATTAGACTAAACCTAATTTCATGACTTATTTATTGAAGGACTTAGTCCTTTTGTCCATGATATCTAGATTGATTTATGAGGTATAGATCGTGTCATCCTCATATTAATCTATATATTTTTTTACTCTTTAAGTAGACTAACTTAAACAAATAAGCTCAATACCTCACATTGACTTATTTAAGCATGGTCATGTATTTTAGTAGTCCTACTCAATCAAGGGGCCAACTTATATCACTTCTATTATATAGAATGGACAAATTTCATCTACATTAAATACATCCCTCTGCACAATTTTTTGTTACCTAATAAACAACCCCATAACGATCCTTGTTAGTTATGGTATTTGCTGAATCTAAAGTATACAACTCCTTATTTAGGGAATCATAATGACTTCAGGTCAAATGATAATTAATAATTATTGTCACGGTGATAATATGTATGAACTAATATAACAATCAATGCAACATTCTCATAATAGGTTAGTTCAATATATTTTCTCTAACATATACTCATGTGTTAATTTAATATCTCATATTAGTTAACCTACATGCTATAGTCTTAGTATATTAATATTTCTCTTGAATATTAATACTTTACTATGGATAATGTAGAGTTGTATTTTAAAGAATATATTACTCTAGAGCATTATTATATTCATTTAATATGTGCATAGATCTAAATAAATATAATCATCATAAAAAGATGTCTTTATACATATAAAATATGATACAAAAATCCTAAAAGAATTATCTAATAATTAACTTTTAGGGCATACTCTAACATATACGTCTCAATTTAAACTAAGAAGATCATCTAGGCCCCATCAAGTATCATCTAGATTCCATGTTTTCCTATTACTCATGAATACAAAGTGATCCCAAGACCTTCCAGAAGGTCATATCTATTGACAATAAAGAGGAACTACTTCAAGCGTTGTAGGAGGAGATAGAGTCTCATCACATCACATAGACTCACGATCTGATACCTTTGTCAAATGTGGAGTGGGATTTGAAAACATATGGCTCTTTAGACTAAAACCTAATGATAATGATTCTCAACAAAGATTCGAGGCTTAATAAGTAGTCAAAGGGTTTAGTCAAAAGAAAAGAATTGATTTTGATGAGATATTTTCTTCCATAGTGAAGATATCTTCTATCCGAGTAGTTTTAAGTTTGAGGGCTAGCTTGAACTTAGAAATTGATCAACTCGAAGTGAAGACTGTATTTTTTCATGGTGAGCTTCATGAGACTCTTTACATGGATCAGCTTGAGGGATTCATTGTAGAAGAGAATGATTGTCTTATTTTCAAATTGAACAAGAGCATATATGATCTTATATAAGCTTTTAGACATTGGTACTATAAATTTTATTCATTCATGGAGTCTCAAGACTTCATACACACATCTTGTGAGCACTATGTATTTGTCATTCATTAGTTGGGTGACGATATACTTACATTTTTATTATTTGTTGATGATATGTAATTATTGAAAATAATAAGAACAATTTGATAATCTTGAGGAGAAGCTAGTAAAAGACTTTTCTATAAAATACTTGGGTCTAGTCAGTCAGATTTTAAGAATGAGTATTATCTGAGATAGGCCTTCTAGGCATATTAAGTATCTTAAAAATAATACAATAGTAAAGTTCATGAAGGTTTTTTTCATAAAAAAGGCTAGTCTCAACTCTTATAACTAAATATTTTATGCTAGGAAGCAAACATAGTCCCAATACTAATGAGGAAAATAAAGACATGAATTATGTCCCCCTCCCCCTTGCCTCAACAGTCAAAAGTAGTATGTATATTATGGTCTACACTAGACTACATATGGCACACATTATTAGCATGTCAATCATTTTCTCTCGAACACACATAGATATCACTAAACTAAAGTAAAATCTATCTTGAGATATTTATGGGTTACTTCTCAATTATCTTTGTGCTTTAGTGGGTTAAAACTCAAACTTCTTGGATACACAAATTCTAATATGGTTGGTGATTTAGATTCATATAGATCTACATCAGGTTATATAATATCTTTTGGAGGGGGAGTTATATCCTAGCAATTCAAACAATAAAAGTGCATAGTACTTTTATAAACATCCAAACAAAAAAATATATAAATATTTATATAAACTTCTATATGTTATTTAAATGTTTATACATAAATATTTACTTTTATAAACATTAATGTATAAATGTTTTTATTTATTAACATTTATATAATGTATAATTGTTTATATATAGACATTTTTATATACTCAAAAAATATTTATAAATAAACATTTATATACACTTATAAATGTTTAATGTTTATGTATAAACATTTTTTGATAATGTTATATGTAAATGTATAAATGTATAAATGTTTATCAATATTTATGTAGATGCTAATGTTTATAAATATTGTACATTTATATATGTTATATATATACATATACTTATATGTGCATATATATATATATATATATCATGTATGCTATTTCAAAAAAAATTATACCTAATGCATATACTATCTTCTAAAATAATAACTTTTAGTTTTTTTTTTAATGATGACATGGATTGGGTATGGCTATGGGTGTTTTAGGGATTTCTATTTTTTAGGTGACCAAGATGTAAATATTTTTATTTTGGTTCTTAAAATATTATAAAAAACTAAACCTTAATTATTTTCATTTTTGATCAGTTAACTTTAATTTCTTTTTAAAAACATGCATATCTAGATACATTTTATCATGATATGTACTCTATATATCACATTTTACACACACACACACACATAGAAACATCTAAATACTTTGCATTATATAAGTGTGTATATAAGTGTGTATATATACACACACACACACACATAGAAACATTTAAAATAGTATTTTATTCATTTCATAAAGTAATAATAAATAAAATATTACAAATGAATATATATATATATATATATATATATATATATATATATATATATTGTGTGTGTGTGTGTGTGTGTGCATGTTTTTACACACAGACACATTAAATAAATAGGAAATAAATAAAATGTTATAAGCACAAATTATATAAACAAACATTTAACAAAGATTACATAAACATAGAAAACAAAAAACAAAAAAAAAAATAAGAAAAATTATGAAGGTGATTAAAAATTACATAAACACAAATAAATGATCTTTTAAATATTTAAATATAAATCTAAATGATTTACATGTGTATAAACATTTATATAAATTTATAACATTGACATATTTATATATTTATATAAAATTTTTAAAAATTAATTGATTTCCAAAATATTTCCAAAAACATTTTTAAATATGAGTACTGTATACGTGATCATTTGGTAGAGATAATCATTTTCAAGAATCATACTCATATCTTTAGAATTTGACTATCTTGCCCTTATATCAAGTAGATTCGAACTACCATAGAATTGGTATATTTATAAGTATAAATATTTATAAATATATTAACATTTATAAATATTAATATAACATTTATTAACATGTATATAAACAATTAAGTTTATATATTATATAACTTTTTGTTGGGTTTGCCCGAATTGGGCATACCAGTTCTTTTGGATCTTTTTTTTTTTTTTAAAAAAAGACATGGGGTAAGTAGATCAAGAATGTGGGGTTACTAATATGAAAATGTTCTTTTGGCAAAAAAGATTATGCATGGTGCCTTCTCGGATGGGGGAGTGTCCCCATCCGAATGCATCTTAAAAAAAAGTGATGCATAGGGGTTACTAATTAAATTTTTTTAGAGCATTTTTCTCCTTTACTATTGTGCATATTATGGTGCCAGTCTACTAGTGCGTGGTTTCTATATGCTATTGATGCATGGTTGTCTCTCTCTCTTCTCTCTCATTTGCTGAAACATTGAAGTTTTGTGTTTGCTATGTGTACTTTATTATCCTTTTTTTTTTTTTGGTGTGTTAGTGATATAAATAGCGTGTCTTAATTATTAGTTTGAAGTGAATATCTTTGCTAAAATGCTGAAGTCAATTTTAAATATTTTGTGTGGGTATTCCCTCCTCAACCTTTATAATATATTTCTAGAGAGTAGATACTATTTTTGTTATTATTTATTTGCATGATTAATTTTTATGTGGAATTAAAGCTTAGATAACGTTTAAAGATTCAAAAAAAAGCATGGATGGGATATCCTCTTCAGTCCAGCAATCGAGATGTAACCACATCATTGATTCGGAGTCATAGATACAATGACTAACTCTATCACCTAAACAACAATGTGGTATTTTGTGCTTTACACACTTCTAGTATGTGTAAATATGTCTTTTGCACACATTGTTCGATTTGACAATGTGTTGGACTTTTATGTAAGTGTGATATTGAGATTTATTTATTTTTGGGTTATTGATTTTATTACTTTAATTGTTATATCAACCAATAATAATTTTTAATATTCTGTTATTTTGAATAATCATAGTCCAGACATCTAAACTTCAATAAGTGGTATCAAAGTGAAGTTCTGATCTCACCCAAAGTGGCAAACATACTTGTATGGAGGAGGACGTTCTTTATTGATACCAAAAAGTATTTAGCCTATTCATTATAATTATATTGATATCTGATTATTCTAATATCAATATAATGATTTCAGTGGTGTTTTGGATCTTTTTTGTTCATGTTGGTTAATTGAGGATCATATTGTGCTTTGTTTTAGTGGATGATCATTCTATGATAATAAAATTAACTGGGACAAATTCTTCTATTTAGAAAAATAAAATACATGACTACCTTGTAGTCAAACAGTCTCTATGATCCAAGAAGGAAAAAGTTGAAACTTGCAAAAATGAGTAAAGAATAATCGCAAGATATGCACTTTAGGATTGCCTCTATAATTCGATAAGGGATAAGTAACGATACTTATCAATATATTGCCGATGAAATGAAGGCATGCAAGATGAGAGAAATTAGAATCTATGTTCAAAATAAAAACATTTAGGAATAAAATATTGATCATTAGATCTCTAGTTAACCTGAAGTTCAAGGATGATAGTCTAATGTTGGTTCACATTAATATATTTCAAGGGCTGGTTAATTAGTTTTCATCCATGAATACGGCCTTCTAAAATGAGCTATTAGCTTACCTAATATTAACTAACTTCCACCTAGAGGTGTTATGTCAATGTACATCATCTCAGAAGACTTATTATATGATGAAGCATGGAAAAATGAGAAGGGATGAGCTTCTCATGTATTCTCATTTATGAACAACATGGTAGGAGCACCATGAGATACACACAATCCAATGGAAGAACTCATTCTTCCAAATGTAAGTCATAAAGTAGAAAATAAACAATGAACAAGATGAGATAGCGATGAGAGAAAGGCAAGCATCACTTTGGATGGTGAATTTATGCTAGTTAGCAATGATAATTTGGTAATTAGTATCTCAGGAGGGTGATTGACCTATTGATTTAGGAGCATCATTTCATATCACCCTGCTCATAGACTTTAATTTGCTAAATTCTTGATAATTATGACATAGTAAAAAATGGATAATAGTATGACATCACTAATGTTATGTAAGTGAGACATTTTTCTACAGATGTAGATAGGACATCAGTTGATGCTGAGAGATATTTGGTATGTACCAGATATTTGTATGAACCTAATATCTATTGGCGTGCAAAGTGACATAGGATATTTTAGTAATTTGGTGATGACTGACAAAAACTAGTCTAGGGTGCATTAGTCATTACAAGGGGTAATAAGGATAATAGATTGTATATAGTTCAAGCAAGAGTCTCTAAAGATCAAGTAATTATTATTCATCAAAAGAGTAACATTAATCTTTGGCAGCATAAGAGACTTGGTCATGTGAGCAAGAAGAGCCTTCAACTTTTAGCAAGAAGTGATATCTTTTCATTCGACCAAGGATCTTCCATTGATTAGTTTCTTGACTACATGCAACATAGCTGGAAAAAGTCAAAAAACATACTTTCACTCTCATCCACCCTGTAGGATATTAAATATTTTCAATCTTAATCACATTGATATCTACTCCATGTAGAGTAAAATACTTAGTGGGGTTCTTTATTTTGTCACATTTATTGATGATCACTTTAAGAAAATATGAGCATATACACTAAAAATGAAAAATCATGTCTTTCTTATATTTTAGGATTTTCATGCTACAGTTAAGAGAGAGATCGGTAGAAAATTTGATCTTCATATATTTTGATAACATGGGCAAATACCAAGGTCAATTTGATGGCTAATTTATATCTCATGGTATTAAACATAAAAAGATATCAGCCAAGATGTCACTATTAAATGACATTGCTTATTGTTGATATGATGAACCATACTAGTTATTAGATAGTTTGGTGAATGCTATCTCATACATATTTTCCCAACAAAATTTGGACAAAAGATGTGCATGTAACTATTGATGTAATCAACATGTTCCTTACTATCATCCTTGATAGAGATACAGTGGAACCTTTCTAAATTAATATGATCCGTAGCACAAAAAATTTATTAATTAACGGAGGTTATTAATTTATAGAACATTCACCTAAAAAATCAGAAAATATATCAAAGATATTGCATGATTAATCCATGCAAGCCATAATAAATTCAACGTCAATTTCCAAAGTTAAAAGTTGTGCTTAAATTAATCAACTTAAATTTTGAAATACCAAAGATCGTGATCATGTTTCCTAGAAAGTTTTTCAGGTGTGGAATATCAAAAGTTCCTCACTTGAATTATAAAGGCTAATGCATGCAACAGTTGAGTTATAGTTTGTCCTTTTTATTTCTTTTTTCTTTCAAAATGAAGCCTTCATCTTCTCTGAGTAATGATCAAAATCTTAATATTTGTCATCATAAAGCAGCAAATCCATCCATCAAACAATCAGCTCTTTTAAATTGGGCAATGCAAGAATTCAAGCTTTCAAAAGTCCCAACACAAGGAACCATCAGCAACATCCTTGCTAAGCGTCAACAATATGAAAGTATGGACTCAACTGAACTTACATCTAAGCGTCAAAGAGCTGTGAAGCATCCTGAACTTGATAATATTTTAGCAAATTTGGTTTTACAATGACAAGCACATCGAGTGGCATTATCAGGTGATTTAATCAAGGAAATGGCTCGTCAATTTGCTAGACAACTTGAACTTGGAAAGAGAACACCAGAATTTTCAAATGGATGACTTGCAAAGTGCAATATTCGTCATGGATTCGAAGCTCAAAAATTATATGGAGAAAGTAGTTCTGCTGTTTTAGATGCAATTGACAGAAATATGCCAATAATAAAAGAAAAACTTCAAAGCTATTCACTTCAAGACATAAACAACATGGATGAAACTGGACTCTTTTATCGCATGGCCCCTGATCGAATAATTGCACGACGTCAAATTGAAGGTTCTAAGAAGGATAAAATACGTCTAACTTTTGTCTTTGCTGCAAATGCAGATGAGTCTCACAAAATGAAACCTCTCACCATTGGTCATGCACAAAGGCCACGTGCTTTTAATAGAAAAAGTGGAGAGCAATTGAGTTTCTATTATCGCAGCAATACAAAAGCTTGGTTGACTGGACTCATTTTCAGGGAATGGCTACAAAAGATGGATCAACAAATGCAAGATGCTAATAGAAAAATCCTTCTTTTGTTAGATAATGCTCCTTCACATGTGGTGAGGGATTTGCCTCTTACAAATATTCACATTTTTCTTTTTCCAGCTAATACAACTTCTATAAAATGAAGTGGGTTCGGAAGAACAAGATATAGAAAATAAACTTAAAGATGTTATTAATCAACTGCCGATTAGTCCCCCAATGTCTATTCACAAGCTTATAAATTCCAAGGAAGAGCAACAAATTTCCGATGAGAAAATTTCAAATGAAGATTTAATAAAACTTTCGTCGTCTCAAGATCAAGAAGAAGAGGAAGATGGTGAAGTTATGGATGAAAATTCTTCCATGTCAATAAAAGAAAAATTAAATGTTCTTCATTCTTGTATTTCATTTCTTGATCTTTCAAATCCAAATCATGTTATAGCTCATAAGGTACTTAGAAACATATAATTTGAGATACAGACTATTGAAAAAAAACAAACTACTTTAGATAGGTATTTTTGTAAGGAATATTGATTTTACGAAGCAATATATTTTATCTATGATGTATAGTATTTTTAGATTTATAAGGAATATTGATTCTATAAATTTAATATTTTTACATAGGGTGTTTTCTATTTTGCATTAAATAATAGATAGTAGAATTAATAAATTATACACATTCCATGGAGTCGGTGGATTGATTTTTCATTAAATAATGGAGGTTATTAATTTATAGAGTATCAATTTAGGGAGGTTCTACTATATTTCCAATAAAGTTTAGACTAAGAAAGATATCTCATATGATTACTTATGAGTTTTTGGCTATAAAAATTACATTCATATCTTAAAAGATGAACGATCAAAATTTGCTAATATTATACATCCATGCATCTTCATTCGCTATGGACAAAGAGTTTTGGTACATATTGTGAGACCTAATTACTAAGATGCTAGTTTGAACCACATATAGGATTTTTTTAGATGACCAATTCGGTAATAGAAATCATCCAAGTAGATAAAAGAGTAATTCCCTTGAGATTCATATTTGTACATATATGGTACTAGTTCCTTCCATAGATCTGTATGATCAATGGGGAGGGATTGAGCAGATGCTTGATGATTCTAAGTATCAGGATACATCTCAGTCTAAATTGAGAAGATCATTTAGGACCCATCAAGTATCCTCTAGATTTAGTGATTATATATTACTCATAGATACATGTAAGCTGGATTTATTTTAGGAGGCCATCTCTCTTGAGAATAAAGAGGAATGACATTAGGCTATACACGAATAGATGAAATATTTTCATATCAACTAAACTTATGATCTGGTATCCTTATCAAAAGAAAAGTTTACTTTGAAATATAGGTAGCTCTCTAGACTAATTCCTAGTGATGATGACTCACAACTGAGAGAAAATGATTGGTTGGAAGTCGAAGGATTTAATCAAAAGAAATGAATCAATTTTGTTGAGATATTTTATTACATAGTAAAGATATTTTATTGCGATGTGATAGTCATTATGCTATAAATCTTTAAAAATTCAACTTTCTATAATAGATTAAAATATATTAATGTACGATATCATTGCATTCGGGATGTATTAGATAAAAAATCAGTAGTATTTAAAAAAATATAGACAAATAAAAATATTTTTATGAAATTATTATCATTAACACAATTTAATTTTTCTAAATCACATGATGGTATGAGTCTCCCTTCCTAGGATAAAAGAGAATGTTTATTGAGTCTGCCCAAGTTAGGAAAATTGATTCTTTTGGGTATTTTTTTAACAATGGTGTATGTATACCAAGAATGTGGGATAAAACCCCATGTTTTAATTAAAACAAAAATAAAAAACAAAAATTATTGTAAAATACTTACAAAAGTTGAGAGTTGAGAGAAAAGTAAAAAGAACTTTCTTACTCAGAAAATATATCTCATACAAAGGATTAAACTCCTTTTATAAGAGATGCATAGTGAATATACTATGCATTCACATTTATTTTCAACATCTTTCATATTTTTCAACATCACATTTTAAATACTCCCCCTTGAATGACCATTATAAAATTTGATGAAAATTATTAAAATTTTGACTGCCTCATTAAAAACCTTGCCAGTAAAACCCTATGAGACAAAACCTGGATGAAAAAAAAAGAATATAGTACACTAATACCTAATCATACTTCCCCTCATGTCAACATTATTTGGTTAACGTATTCCAATATTATATACCAACTTCTTGAAGTTTGATGGTGGTAATGACTTTGTAAATAGGTCCGCAAGATTGTCACTCGAATGTATTTATTGGACACAATTTCACCACTCTTCTAAAGTTCATTATATAAAAGAATTTTGGTTAAATATGTTTGGTTCTATCTTCTATCTTCTATCTTCTTTGATATAACCTCCTTTGATTTGTGCAATGCATGCAGCATTATCTTCAAATATTATTGTTGGTTTATCATTAATTAAGGATGACTCACATGATTCTAGAATATATTGGGTCATTGATCTAAACTATATACATTCTCAACTTGTTTCATGAATTACAATAATTTCAGAGTAATGTGACCACCATTGTCTATTTCATATATCTTCGTGAAATGGTAGTTCCATTATAATTGAAAATATACCCAGTTTGTAATCTAGCTTTATGTGGATCTAAAATATATCCTACATTTGCATATCCGAGTATTTGTGACTTTGAATACTTAGACTAAAATAAACTCATATCAATGGCTCTTTGGAGATGGTGAAACATATGCTTTATTCCATTCCAATGTCTTCTTATTGGAGCAGAATTATATATGACAAATAGATTGATAGAAAAAGTAATATCTGGATAGGTACAATTAACTAGATACATAAGTGTACTGATAGCACTAAGATATGATATTTCTGGGCCAAGTAATTCTTCACCCCTTTCACAAAGTCAAAATGAGTCCTTATTCACATTAAGTGAACGGACTACCATTAGATAATTAAAAGGGTATGCTTTATCCATATAAAAGTGCTTTTAAATTTTTTTAACATGTGTTGATTGAAAAACCAACACTTCACTTGGAAAATACTCAATTTATAGGCCGAGACAAAATTTAGTTTTTCTAAGATTTTTCATTTCAACTTTATTTTTCAAATATTATGTTGTGTGAGCTTTTCAGGAGTTCCAACAAGATTTAAATCATCAACATAGACTATAATGATTGCAAATCTAGTTTCTAATTTCTTAATAAAAATGCATAGATATATAGGATTATTTACATACCCTTCTCTTATCAAATATTCACTTAGGTAATTATAACATGTGCACATAGATTACTTTAAACCATACAAGGATCTTTGTAACTTAATTGAATATATGTTACGAGGTTTTGTATGTATTGCTTCTGGCAGTTTAAATCCTTTAGAGATTTTCATATATATATCATTATCTATAGATCTTTATAAATATATTGTGATAACATCTATGAAATGCATATCCAGTCCTTCGGAGACCCATAGACTTATTACAAAATGAAAAGTGATAGAGTTTATAATAGGAGAATATGTTTCTACATAGGCAATGTCAAGTCTTTGTGAGAAACCTTGATCTATTAATCATGATTTATATCTTATGATATTGTTATTTTTATTGTACTTTCATACAAATAGCTATTTGTACCCAACAGTCTTAATACTTGCGAGTATTTGGACTGTAGGTCAAAAACTTTTCTTTTTATTAATGAGGATAACTCTACCTACATAGCTTCTTTCTATTTTGGCCAATCATATTTTTTTTAAACATTTATTCATATTTTGTGATTCTGAATCATAATCATTTTGAATGATTTTCAGGTATATGTGTCTCTTCAAGTACTTATTGTTCAACAAATGCCTCTACAAGGGCTCCTAGCTTATCATGTATCTCTTCAGAAGCTATTTATTCATTTTTGTGCCTCTTTAATGACGTTTTGTTTTTCTTTTGTTATCCCCTTATGGGGATTTATATATTTCAACCCAAGAGATCTTCCACACTTCAAGCATATTTTTAATTTATTAGATTTATCTCCTTCAAGGACATCAACTCATACTAGAGCATTCGTAGTGGAGATGTGTGACCTTATTACATTATGTGCATCAACATATGCTTCTAGTAATTGATTTATATGATTTTATAAATGAATGATCTTTTGAACTTCTAATTCACATTGATTTGTACAATGATCAAAATAGATAATATTGTATTCCGAAAAATTTCTTGTCGTTCTGTAGTACTAGACATTTCCCCGCATAATAAAAAGAACACAGTTTCATTAAAAATGACAATCTATAAATTTTACTCTAAAAATATCTCTTGTCATGGGTTCAAGATATTTTATAATTGACGTTGAATCAAAATCTACATAAATCCCAAGTCTACATTGGGGACCTATTTTGGTACGTTGTGTGGGTGCAATTGGTACATAAACTACACGACCAAATATTCTTTAATGAGAAATATTTGATTGTTTATCTAAAACAAGTTATAAAGGAAAGTACTCATGGTAAGATATTGGTCTAATTCTAATAAGACTTGCAGCATGCATAATAGCATGTCCCCTTGCAGAAGTTGGTAATTTAGTTTTCATCAATAATGACCTAGCTATTTATTAGAGATGTTTAATGAATAATTCTACTAAACTATTTTGTGTGTGAACATGAGCAACAGGGTGTTTGATATTTATTCTAATTGAAAGGAAATATTCATTAAAAGCTTGTGATGTAAATTCAACAGCGTTATTAATTCTAATGATTTTGATTGGGTAATCAAGAAATTATGCTCTTAATTAAATTAATTGAGCAAGTAGTATAGCAAAAGTAATATGTCACGTGAAAAGAATACAAACACGTGACCATCTAGTGGAGGCATGTATAAGAACCATAAAGTTATGAAATGGCCCATATAATGGATAAATAGGTCTACATATATCATCATGTATTCTTTTTAAAAATATTAGTGACTATAACATTATTGTACTAAAAGATGATCTAACTATTAACTTTCATTGTGAATAAGTATCATAAGAAAGTAAATGTTAGTTGTTGAACTTCTGGTTCACAACTACATATGATTCAATAATCGTAATTGTTGTTTGATATGCCCAGAGGATAGTACTAGGAGTTTTTCAACAACAATCTTTTTACAATAAATTATATATGTAATATAAATGTATTTTTTATTATCTTTATTCATAGTTTCAATATGATATCCATTTTTTATGGATATTTTTAAAACTTAGCAAATATCTTGTGGATTTGATATAATATAAATGTATTATTTTATATAAAATATAATTCCATTTGATAACATTATATTTGCTTTTCCTGCGTCATTAATTAATTTTTATGTACCAAATATGATATTTACACTGCATTTGTTATTGTTTATTTATAAAAATATATATTTTATCTCAAATGTTTGTGTGTGGTTGCACAATCAGCAAGACATACAACACCATCATTCATCTTAAAATTAAATAATATATATATATATATATATATATAAAGAACAAAAATATAATTTCATTGCTCAAAATAAAGGTTATAGATTTATTCGATATTAGCATTATCATTATTTATCAAGCAATTAAAATTATCACTAGGGCCAGAAATTCATCTTCAAAATAAGGTAGGTCTAGCCCAGTAAAATTTTTTTTTATATTTTTATCTTTTTCCTTTGATTATGATTATTATAAATCCATCAGATATTTGGCCGTATGATAGGTACGTAACCAATTTCCTTCCATTCTACATCTGTAGCAAGTCTCCTTAGGAGATCTGTGGAATTTTTTTAATATATTTTTCTCAATTTCTTATTTTACCTCACCATTATTCTACTTCTTGTAGACATATGAAAATTTTTTCTTATGGGAATGTTGAGAATAATTAGTATAATGTTTGTAATTTATTCCACGACCACATCCTCGTCTACCACAACTATGTCCTCATCCACAACTATAATTTTGAGATGATCTTTACATTCACTCTTGAGAATGTTTCAGTTCCAGTGGGATAAGATTAATAATTTTTCATTAGAAGATGATTATCGTATCCAGCTACTAAGAGATATAAAATTAATTCTGAATATATAATAAAATTACACTCTCTATATTACTATTGTAGGATCATATGAGAGGTGAATATTGAAAATATTTTTTCTAGTATATCTCCTATTATTTGTTTTTTCTACAAATCTTCAAACGAGAACTTATTTTAAATAATACAAAATTATGATCACTGATTTAATAGACTTCAAACAAAAACTTTTGGTAATAATAATTTTTTAGTGGTTAAATTTCAATTTTAATTCATTCCACATAGCAATAATATCTTTTACTGTGAGATATTCATTTTATAGATCCAATATAAATAATTATTTCCAAAAATATCAATCATTGAAAAACAAAATTTACAAATTTTATCATTTTTATAAAATCTTTTTACAAAAATATAAACTTTTACAAACTAAAATAATATCAACTCAAAATAAAGTAAAAAGAAATAAAGATTATTTTAAGCATTTTATTAATCAAAAACTTTTTTCATATAATTGTTTATACGTAAAAAATTAAGCACCTCTTTAGAACTTTTATAACATACAGAAATGCATAATTCTTTGAATTTTCTTCTACCCAACCAACTTTATTAGAAAATAATAATATGAAACTATATTTTAATTTGGAGTTTAAACATTAATATAAATGTATAAATATTTATATAAGTATTTATAAATAAACACAAATAGTTACATAGACATTTGATAAAACTAAAAAAATAAAATAAAAATAAATAATAAAAAATAAGACTAAATTTTATAAATTTTAAATTTATATTAAAAAATTATCTGATAAATTATTATTAATCGAATACTGAATATAAATATATAAATATTAAAGTCTAAAAATAATATATTTTAGATATTAGATCTTATTATCAATGCATTACACATTATCTAATTGAATTATAAATTTCTAAAAAAAAATTATCTATGATTGTTATTTATTAAAAAAATAAAATCTCTAAAAAAACATAATAAATTACAAATCAAAAAAATAAAAATATTTAAAAAATAACCTATAAAATCTAATTGAATTATTATTTTTTATATTAAATTAATAATAAAATAAAATAAGGATAAGGATTTATCATGACAAGTCGAAACACTTATTAATTAAAAACAATTTATACAAATAAACAACACATAAACGAAGCCGAAACATATGATGTTCACTTGCACCATTGATGTCAAGTTGATACACATAAAGACGAAGACACAGACAGAAGACGCACACTGCACACTGCACACTGCACACTGCACACTGACAAACACAGTTGAAAACGATGGCTAAGAAGGACCAGGGAGACGAAAACAAATGATAATATCGAACAGCAAATCAACCAGATATCTCAATGGTCTTGACTTCGGGTGGGTTCAGCTCGACCTTCGGAACTGTCACGGTAAGGACGCCATTATCCATTGCTGCTTTGATCTGATCCATCCTTGAATTCTCCGGCAGCCTGAACCGCCTCAAGAACTTACCGGAACTACGCTCGACACGATGCCAGCGATCGTTTTTATCCTCCTGCTCTTTGTGCCTCTCCCCGCTAATCTGCAGAACTGTCCCATCTTCGACTTCTACTTTGACCTCTTCTTTCTTCATCCCCGGGAGATCCACCTTGAACACGTGAGCGTCCGGCACTTCCCTCCAGTCTACTCTGGTGTTGGCGACTGCCGCTGTCTCGTGAGACAGGGAAGATGGGAGGCTCCACAAATTGCGCGTCATGTGAGGCAGGCCTTCGAATTGGTCCCAGAGGTCCACCATGAAAGGATCGAACAGGTTGCTTCTACCCCCGAGAGGAAACAACGCCATGGTATCAGGATTCGGGGCTCGGGAGCTTGATCTGCGCTCATCATTTGTTTCAGCTATATTTAAGGCCCTCGACAAGGAAAGGATCTGGTTCTCTTGTGAAACTTCTACAACCTTCTAGTCGCTCCGATTCCGAACGCCGGCAAAGGGCAACTTCTTATATTTTGGTTGGGTTCAGGCCTCAATTGAGCCCATCTGGCCAAAAGGGCCTGACTGACATGCCCATAAGGGCGCAACTCATAACCTTGAGCGGATGGCGCCATGGCGGAGATGGAGGCGTGGCGGACAAACAAGATGGGCCAAATTGCTCGAAAGTCGAAACTGAAATGGCCGTGGCCCATGCGGCTTGCCCTTATATCCCGGCAGTTCTTTTTATCATCGTACTATTTAAAAATAAGAATGAACATATTTAAATCTCTTAATATATATATAGTTGGTTACATACATTTTAAAAAAAGTTATATTTTTTATAATATTTAAAATTAAATAAATTTATTGTGTAAATTAAATATATGGTTTAATATTTAGAATATTATAAAACTTAAGAGATTAAGCATGAGAAGAATTTAACATTTAAGATTAAATTATATTTAATCTGTTAATTATATATAATAGTTAATGTTTGGAATAAAAACTTTAAAAAAAATAAGAAAGTAATAAGGATAATGAGTCATTGAATATTAATTTTGGAATTTAATTTTAGAATTTTTATAAGATCCAGTGCATTAGTAATGGTTTAAATGCATCTAATATAAATAAACATAGTTAATATTTTTATTTAAAAATAATTGTTATGACTATATATATATACTCAATCACACACACACACACACACACACACACACACACACACACATATATAGTAATGTATACATAACTATATATAAATAGTTATGTATAGATAAATATAGTTATCTTTAGATACATAATTATGTAGATAATAATATAGATATAAATAAACATTGTTATTTATATTTATAAATAATCATTATAACTCTATAAATATAAATAACACAGACACACATATAATATATTTATTTATTTATTTATTTATTTATTTATAATTACGTTTAGGGCACATCAAGCCAAAAAAAATTATGTTTTTGACCCATTTTTTATTATTTTTTATTGGACATCACAAAAACAAATATTAATAATATTATTTGTATATATTAAGAAAATAAAACTTATAGTAATAATTTGAAATAAAAAACTTGCAACAATGTATTACCGTATTACTAATATTACATGTAGTGACTGTCTTACTTATATTTATTACTCGTAATAATAATTTCAATTAAATATTCATCTTAAACATTATAAATCATTTTCTAATATATCAAATCATATTACATGTCAAACATATATTTTAATGAAATTATACATACAAGATGGATTATAATGTTCATACATCCAACTAATTACATCAATACACGATCACCACGTTAATTTTTCACTATGAATTTATTATAATCTAAGATGTCATAACTTAATAGCAACTTTTCATCTAAAAGTTGGTAAAGGTAATGCAGTTCACCCTTTCATCTTAAAGTTATGAGTCTTCATCAATTTATATCTTTGATATATTATTAAATTTATTATAGTCATATAAATTGTCGTGTATGAGGTCATGATAACCATGTACATGTGTGATAGAATCAAGTAACATTTATGTTTTGGTACACAAAAAATAAAATATTTGAAAAAAAATAACATATGTTTTGCTGTATATGTAATTTGTTTTTTACTTAATAATCTATTTTAATATTTTCATGTAAGTACAGGAAAGAAAATATTAAAAGCCCGGGGATGCAGCAGTAGCACAATAACGGAGGTCCCGCTTCAGTTAAATGAACAGGATGTTTATTTTTTCATATAAAACGATTTGTATTTATTTTTCGGGTGGCTGTTTTTTGACCCGTTTTAAATTGTTCATCATCCCTCTCCTCTTTCTGCGCGATTTCGCGACTGCTGCGTGCTGCATACTGTAAGACGTTTTGTTTTGGTTTAAATCTGTAATGCATAAGCGTTTTCTGGTGGAGGTAGCTAGTCGTACTGAGCGACTAGCAAACCACGTTATTTCCTGTATTGATTTCTCATTTTTTGATTCTGTCGTGGATGCTTGTGGATTGGGATATATATTGCTTGTTTTTCTGTGTTTTCTGTTGTTTTCTGTTTCTTAATCTCACTACCCATGGAAGCGCAATTACCCAATATGTTTTGATAATAAAAAAATATGTGCAGTAAACTCTTAAATAATTAATTTTAGGTGCACTCAAAACAATTAATATGAATATACCCTTGACCTATTCCATATCATAAGAAAACAATTCAATTAATGTGTGGTCCATCTTATTCACTGACAATGTTATCTAATCTACTTCTTATTATCTACCAAGACAAATATGTAATGGTTTTATTCGAAAATATTGATTAAATATATCATACAATCAAGCATGACGTGTTAATGAAAAGATAAAGGAAAGTATATTTGGAGTTTCATATAAATATTATAAATTGTTACATTGGATGTGTGAATGCATGTTGAAACAAACCCATGAAGTACCATGAAGTATACTCATTCATAAGATGAGAATTTTGAGCAACATTTTGTTGCTTATTCTATATCTATTGAAGATTGTGCCTTGAGTTATCGACCTATTGTTGCTATTGATTCATCTCATTTGAATGTGACTTATAATGGATCTCTTTTCTCTGCAACAGCATATGATGCGAATGATATGATGTTTCCTTTAGCATTTAAATTTTTGAATTAGGAGAATTATGATAATTGGTTTCTATATATAGAAAATCTTAAAATAGTTATTGATGATCGAGATGATGTTATATTCGATAGATACCCAGACCTTTTGCATATAGTTCTATAGTTATTTGGGATAGAAAATCATGCATATTGTTATCATTATTTAATAAATAATTTCAGTAGTCATTTAGGTAAACATAATACTAAATGGATGAAGGGAAAGAGAATGCTCTAAATTGGCTTGATAATATTGCATATTCAAGGTTTGATTATGATTATAATATATGTTTGATAGAATTTAGAAATTTTTATTCCCTACTTAGCCCTACCTAATACGGAGCAGCACCGCTTGCCCTATCCTATGGTCTCGAGGCAAGGAGCCGATTGGCTTCCTTCGTTTCATTACAGGATTGGGGTGCTTTGAGCTAGGCTGCTGCTACAGATGCTTGCTGTCGAGCGTGCCCCTTAAATAGAGCCCTCTTAGTAAGCAGCTTGCGGCGCGATAATCCTTACTATTTTCACAGTAGAGGTTATTATTTCAATATTATATTAACCGATCTACTCAACTCTTTTGGGAAGTCCCCCTCTGTTTAAATAGGACTCCTCTTCTAGTGAGACTCCTGAATATCCATTATTCCTGACTCTTTGGGCCAACTACTTAGTGGCCAGGGATTGACATGATCAGGTATCTAGAAAAGGGGGGGAAGGCCCCACTCCCGTATCATTCTCCAGCATGGGGGAATTCTGTGGTAGGTGCCGGCTATAAGTGAAGTAAGTTAAGCAAGCACCCGCAGCGAAGGGATAGATTCTAACTCTTTCTCTCCAGTCTTGCTCTTCCTCTTGCTAGGCGAATGGGCTTTGGTGGATCCGATCACCCAGGAATGGTTATCATTTCTGCTCTGGGGGTTGTCGTAGATCGCGCCTTTCAGTAATCTACATTAGCAGTGGGGTGGAAGTCAGTGCACTTATTTTTCGAAGAGCAAAAAATGCTGAAGCTGCAGCCCTAAAAAACCAAAAAAAGTATTGATTGATGCCATCGCAGTGGCTTTCACTTCCGAAAGTGCTTTAAGGCGAATGGTAAGTAAGGTAAGATAAAGCACCGATTACAGACCCAGCTCATCTTGACCACTGCGATCTATGCTCGAAAGAGGGAGTTGTGAGCACGTATGGCTAGTTCGACACCTGAAGGAGGTAAACTCATCAGCTTATATATAACTCTTCAACGTCCGACTCTACGTCCATACCAATCATACAAGTACCGCCATGGCATTTGAAGGGAATAGGTCCTTAGCGTTTTAGCAAATTGGATTGAATCAAATGAACCATAACAATGGACGATATCTAAGTTCACAAAAAATGATGAGTTAAAATAACAACTAATCTTGCAAAATCTGGTAATTCTTTCATTCGAGTGAAACGACATTATTCAATTTGTAATTTTATAATAGAGCATATGATAAAGTTAGCTACGATATTGATTAAACTTAAAGAATAGAAACTTGGTTGGAAATGAGTTATTGGTCCTAAAATTAATAATCATGTAGTGTCTAATTTTTCCAGGTAGAATATTACTAGTTTCCCAATTTATGAAGGGTATTATTGGAATTTTCATTGGGTCGGCTTACATTTTTGTTGATATTATTAATAGAAAGCATATGTGTAGAGGTTGGAAAATATTGGGCATCCCTTCTAAGCATATATGTGCAATATTACTATCAAATGGTCAATATGTAATTGATTTTGTTCATGATTGGGAAGAATTTGTAAAGTAAATATTAATATATTTAAGCTAATTTTTTAGAGATAGAGATATATGACAGGTTGCCAATTTGTAATGATAGTATTGTATGTAATATTTTTGGTGGAATTCACTACTCTTTACTTACTTCTAAGTCTAATTGTTTGTCTAAAATACAATGAAAAAAATATCTTGAATCTCAGATGACAATTTTATAACAATTTTATAATTTTATAAATAAATTGTATTTTGTTCTAGATGCAAAAAAAAAAGGGACACAATAACAAGATTTGTAACAATTTTATAATTTTGTGCATTATTTTGTTTTCATGGTTGTTTTATGATTTTTCCTGTGTAATTTTTATTTATCTCATATTGTTTGATTATCATATTTTTGTTAGATATTATTTCAATTATTATAATTTATCAAAGTTTAGGGTTTGTAATTTTGTTGAATATTATTTAAATAATTATCATTTATCCATGGTTAAGGTTTGTATTTTTGAAATTGTTTACACACACACACACACACACACACACACACACACACGTGTGTGTGTGTGTGTGTGTTACTGATACATTTGTATATAATGTTGTGTGTGTGTATTTACATGTATCAACATGAAAATTTTCATTCATATAGTATGAAAATGAGATTTTGATTTTAACTATCTTGTATTGCATATAAATATATGAGTTGCAAATTTTATTTTTAAAATTGATTTTTTATTTACAAAAAAATTACAAGGTTATCTATCTACTTTGAGGTTTGAACACAATTAAAAAAATTTATTTGCAAAAAAAAAAAAACCATATATTTATATAGTCATCAATTTGTTTTGACCACAATAAAAAAAAGTAATTATTTACTAAAAAAAACAAACTCACATGTATTTATATGATCATCTATTTATTTTGAACAAAATAAAAAAAATAATTATTTGTAGGAAATTAATCTCATATATTTATATGATCATTTATTTATTTTAACATAATTAAAAGAATTAATTAGTTAAAAAACAACAAACTCATATATCTATATGATTATCTATTTACTTATCAAAAAAATATATGATCATCTATTTTTTTGAACATTATTAAAAAAATTAATTATTTGCAAAAAAAAAAATGCATATATTTAATTGTACTATATTATATATTTTTTGAACATAGAAGCTTCAAAAAAATATATTAATGACAATAAAAAACAAGTTGAAATTAATCTTAGCATAAATGTTTTAAAAAAAAATATTATTTATAAAAATAAAAACAAGATTATCTACTTAAGAACTATATTTTTATTCTCAACATATTTGTAAAAACAAAATTTATTATTTGCAAATAAACCAAACTCATTTTTATTTATATATGAGTTTAATGATAGTTATTTTTAATATAAATGTTTAAAAACAATTATTTACATAAAATACATGCCATTATATTTTATTAATAAAATTTATTTTTAATTAAAATCATGAAACAAATCATCATTAAAAATTTGTACATTTTCATTTTAAACAATTTTACCACATTATAAATATTAATATGCTTTACACGCTTATATCTGTATTTGTTTTTAATGTACACAATTTACAATATTTTATAAATTGTGTACATTATATAATATAATATTTTGATAAAATTTGTAAAATCAAAATATTTATTTATGTGTGTGTGTGTGTGTGTGTGTGTGTGTGTGTGTGTGTGTATTTATGTATTTATGTATGTATAATATTTTCATACGTGTTACTTTCAATATACATCAATATATATACAACACATCAATATATAGAAAAATATTGTTGAAAATACTTAATTGATTTAAATGCATATAAATGCACAAATTTTACACATGGAGATATATACGTGTGTGTGTGTGTGTGTGTGTGGTAGTACTAGTAGTAGTAGTTATTGTAGTAGTAGTAGTAGTGTATATGAAAATAAATAAATAAATAAATAAATAAATGTATGTATGTATGTATGTATACATGTAAACACACACACACTATTTTCAAAATGTAGATATAAATATGGACATTAATCTTCATACAAATGTACATAAGTGTATGCACAAATTTTTATGTACGATTATGTGTATGTATGTGTGCGCTTGTGTGTGTATATAGTTTTGAGTGTTTTGATAACACCTAAAATTAATTATTTTAGAGTTTAGTATACATTTTTTAATTATCAAAATGTAGTTTTTTTATAAAATACTGTGTTTGATGCTCAAAAATCTAAATCTCTCTAAAATCAATCAATTTTATTAGAACATAATATTTTAATTAGAACATAAGCCTAATTGATTATTTTCATTAAATATATCTTTATCTATTCATGTATTCATACTTGTATTAATATTTCTATTTGCATATGCACAAATATTTTAAATCTGTCTTATGTGTGTGTCATATAGATAGAAGTGTGTATCATATACATAGAAGTGTGTGTGGGTAAATATATGTATATTTATTTATTTATAATTGTGTGCATGTGTGAGTATGCTTTTTTGAGTGTCTAAATGTATCTAGATGCATCCATACATATAAGTATATGTTTGCATTTATAAATAAATAAAAAATGCAAACATGCACATACCCATGACCCATTTAAACAATCATACACACACAAAATTAGGATGGACCGTGCATTAATTAAATTAGTTTTTTATCACGTCGAATATGATTGGGGTATATTCATATTGATTTTTTTGAGTACACCTAAAAATACTTATTTTAAAGTTTAGTACATATTTTTAATTATCAAAATTTTGGTTTCTTTGTTTTAATATTGTGATTGGTGCACAAAAACACAAATCTCTCTAAAATCAATCAATTTTATTAGAACATTATTTTTTAATTAGAACACATGCCTAATTGATTATTTTCATTAAATATATCTATATCTATTCATATATTCATATATGTATTTTTGTTTTTAATTGCAAATGTGCATACATAATACATCTGTGTCGTGTGTGTGAGTGGGCTAAAACATGTATATATATTTATGTATAGTTGTGTGCATGTGTGAGGAAGCTTTTGTGTGTGTCTAAGTGTATCTAAATACATGCATATGTATATGTATATGTTTTCATTTATATATATATAAACAAATGCAAACACACACAAATCTCACATGTGCATGTGCATGTGTCATGATGGCCAATACAATTTTAGAAAATATCGAATTGTGAGATTATTCTATAAAAATTTCTAGAATGATCTTAAAGTGTCTCATAGTATTAGAGAAATTCTGGAAGGACTTTCAAAGTCATTCACATTCTAAAATATTGAAGTTGTTATGAAATAGAAGGACAAGAGAACAAAAGATTTAGGAGAAACATGGAAGAAATTTCTTATTCCTTCAATTATATTGTGACTCATACAAAGGCTCCATATTTATAGGGTTTAATATATGAATACATATTAAATGTACAAATGAATACATATTAATACATTCTAATTAATACATATTAATCTATGAATAATAAGAGTTACAAGAATATCAATACTCAATAGATTAATGAAGAGTTTATGAACATCCATAATATTGTTCATAATACTTTCTCTAGATGTCCATGATTCTGCCTCATTAAAAATTTTATCAGGAAAACTCAGTAGGACAAAATCATGGTAAAATGAAAAAGAGTAGAGTATAAAACAATTTACTCCCCTTCTTCTCAACATCACTTTAAATCTCTGAGTCTGCACATTCATATGCTATGAACTAGCCTTTCGGGTGTTGCAGTAGGTAGAGCCTTGGTGAATAAAGCTGCTAGATTATTAGTTGAGCAAATTGATTGAACATCAATATCACCCTTTTTTTTAGATCATAAGTGAAAAAGAATTTTGGTGATACATGATTTGTTTTATCTCCTTTAATGTGTCTATTTTTTAATTGAACAATGCATGTAGCATTATCTTCATACAAGGTTTTCGGGATCTCTTTGCTAAAAGATAAACCACATGACCCTCGAATATGATGTATTACAAATCTTAACTAAAAATATTTATGACTTGCTTCATGAATTGCTAAGATCTTTGTATGATTAGAAGATGTTGCATCAATTGATTGTTTCGTAGAATGCCATGAAATGGCTATATCACCATGTGTGAACAAATAGCCCATTTGTGATCGAGCATTATGAGGGTCAAACATTTATCTCGCATCTGCATAACCAATTAATTTTGCTTTGGGTACATTGAGATAATATAACTCCATATCCATCATACCTCAAAGATACCTCACTATATGTTTAATTCTATTCCAATGTCTTCTTGTTAGACAAGAACTATATATTGTTAACAAATTTATAGAAAATGATATATTATGTTGTGTATGACTTGAAAGGTATATTAGTACTCTAATAGTACTAAGATATGATACTTTAGGGCCAAGAAGCTTTTCATCATCCATCCGAGGTCGAAAAGGATCTTTATTCACATCTAATGACATTACAACCATTGGAGTGCTCAATGGATGGATATTATCCATATATAATCGTTTCAACACCTTTGATATATAAGCTGATTGATGAACAAAAATTCTATTCTCTAAGTGTTCAATATGCAAGCTAAGACAAAGTTTTGTATTTCTGAGATTTGTCATCTCAAATTCTTTCTTTAAGTTACCTACTACTTCTGAAAGCTCATTTGTAGTTCCAATAATATTCAGGTCATCAGCATAAACTGCAATTATAATGAACTTGGATCTAAACCCCTTAATAAATATACACGAGCAAAGGGGATCATTCTTATACCCTTTTTGCAATAAATATTCACAAATATGATTATACCATATGCGTCCAGTTTGTTTCAACCCACATAGAGATCTGTATAATTTTATCGAGTAAAGTTTTCATGGAGCTGAATTATGTGTTGTAGGCAATTTTAATCCTTCTAGATTTTTTATGTAAATGTCACTATCAAGTGATCCATATAAATAAGTCATAACTATATTCATTAAATACCTACTAAGTTTTTCATGTATTGCTAGACTAATTAAGTATCAAAAAGTAGTTGTATCCACTATAGAGGAATACATCTCTTCATAATCAATGCTAAGTCTTTGAGAAAATTCTTGTACAACTAATCACGTCTTATATTTGACAACTTTATTAGTCGCATTTCATTTTCACACAAATACTCATTTGTATCCTATAGGTTTGACACCATTTAGGCATACATAAAATAGGATGAAAAAATGCATGTTTTGATAATGAATTCAATTCTGCTTCAATTGCATCTTTTCATTTTTTCCAATCATCTCTCTATTTACATTCTTCGACAGACTTTGGCTCAAGGTCCATATTATCATTAACAATATTAAGTGCCACATTATATGAAAATATTTCATTGACGTTGATTTTATTCTGATTCCACCATTGGCCAGTTGTGACAGTTTATCAAGATATCTTGATTTTTACAAGTTTCATGTACTTAAATTCTTTTGAAATTACAACTAGGGACTCTTCTAGAGCCATCAATTCCTTAACTTGATCCTTTTCTTTTCCAAGGATTTTTATCTTTGGAACCAACTGGTTCATTAGCAATAGATTTTCATGCAGGGACTTCAATTATAACTGGAGCATTAGTACCCGGTATGTAAGATATAATTACTCTCTTTGGAATAGTATATGTATATGGCAATTGATTTGCTAAATTTTGCAAATGAATAATTTTTTAAACTTCCAGTTTATATTCCTTTGTGCAAGGGTCAAGATGAGACAACGACAATTGATTCCAACTAATAGCTTTTTTCAATTGTTTATTTTCTTTCATTAAAGTTGGAAAATCTGATTCATCAAGATGATAATCAACAAAATGAGCCGTAAATAAATTTCCAGTTGATAACTTTAAATATTTGATTATTGATGGATATTCATATCCAACATGTATTCCTAATCTTTTTTGGGGACCCATCATAGTGTATTGTGGTGGAATAATTGAAACATATACCACACACCAAAAAAATCCTTAGATAGGAAATATTTGGTTCTCAACTAAAAACTAATTGTAAAGGAGAGAACTCATGATAATTTGTATATTATGAATTTGTGTTGCTGCATGCAAAATAGAATAGCCAAAAGCAAAAGTTGGGAGCTTCGTCCTCATTAGTAATGGCCTTGTAATCAATTGAATGTATTTAATAAACAATTCTACTAGACCATTTTGTGTATGAATATATGCTATATGATGTTTAACAGTTATTCCAATAGACATACTATAATCATTAAAAGCTTGGGAATTAAATTCTTCAGCATTGTCAAGATGAATTGACTTAATCAGATAATCTAGAAAATGAGTCCATAACCAAATTATTTGAGCAAGCAATCTAGCAAATACTTGGTTATTTGTTGATAACAAATAGACATGTGGCTATCTCATTTATGTATCAATCAAAATTATAAAATATCAAAATGGTCTACATGGTAGATGGATAGGCCCACATATATTACCTTGTATATGTTGCAAAAATGCAAGGGGTTCTATCCTTATTTTTGTTGGTGATGGTATTATAATTAATTTTTTTTGAGAACAAGCAGCACTTAAGGGTTCATTGGTCAGGAAAATCTTTTGTTAAATGCTCACTTTAATTTTTAATGATTCTCTGCATCATTATAAACCCAGAATGTCCCAATCAGTCATGCCAAATAATAAAATTATTTTCATCAGTAAACTTCTGGTTTGCTATGATATGTGCATTAATTGTGCTTATGTTTGTGTAGTACAAACCAGAAGAAAAAATGGGTAATTTTTCCAATATTTTTTCTTACTCGAAATAATGTTGGTAATATATAAATACTCAATATTATCTTTATTTGTAGTCTCAATATAATATCCATTTCGTCAAATATTTTTAAAACTCAAAAAAATACTTTGAATCTTTGTAGAATATAATGCATCATCAATATGAATTTTTATTCCTCAAGGTAATAATATATTAGTTCATCTAGAGCCCTCAATCAATTTTGCACTACTCGATATTGTATTTACATCTAATCCTTGCATTATTAAAAAGGAAAAGAATTTTTTGTATCTTTAAGTATAGTATACATTGATGCACTATCTGTAAGACACATATCATTGTCACCGATTGAGAATCCCACCAGATGAGTTTCTATATTCATCAATATATTTTTTGAAAATCCAACAGATCTTCATGCTGATAACGTGTTATGAAATAGAAAGATGAGAGCAAGAGATATAGGAGAAACATTGGAGAAATTTCTTATTCCTTCATGTATATTGTGACTCATACAAAGACTCCCTCTTTATAGGGTTTAATACATGAATACATATTAAATGTACCATGAATATATATTAATCTATGCCAATTAATACACATTAATCCATGAATAATAAGAGTCACAAGAATATCAATAGTCAAGAGATTAATGGAGAGTTTATGGACATACAAAATATTATTCACAATAGAAGTGATTTTTTATATAATAAGAATGTGATATATGACTTAATCTTAAAGAGTTAGGTAATACAGTGACTCCATGATAATCACATATCCACTAAGAATATGCCACATTATAAAAAATATTAATTTTATAACTTTTAATCAAAACTTGTAAAAACTCCTAGTCATGAAATCAATTCATAACATTCCTCTTTGCATACTTACAAAACATTATAAAGCAGCAAAATTCCTATTAATGTGCAGTTGTTTGAAAACTAAATAAATTCACACACTAAAATAATTACTGGTTCTTAAGAAATAACTTTCCATTTCAAAAAAAATGATAATAAGACTTCTTAAATCAATTCCACACAATGGGTACATCATCACAATATAGAATATAATAAAATATAAATCAAAATAGTGATGGGGGTGATCAGTGTAATTTCTCATTAAGATCATATTTCTTAAAGGTGAAATCCAACATTGAGTGCTCATTTGGTGGTAAAGATATGAATGATCTTTTTGAATATTCCTCCTATGTAGATAACATATCCAATATCTCTACCAAAATATCATAAAATACTTATTTTCTTCACCCAATCAGATTCAATAAACCTTCAAAATGTGATATCACAAAATATAAGTCCTTTTGATTTGTATTACTTTTTCTATTTCTTCCATCCATCAACACTCTCGATGTGATGTTTCATTCTCATTTATTTTGTTTATTTCTTCCATTACTATTTTCCAATTCATCATGATAGCCTCATATATCATTCCAAATGATTCAGTGCTCTCTATCAAGCAAATATCCATGCATCTTATTCCTTCATCCAAGAGTTTGTAGATCAAGTCTTTAAACTTTTCTTGCATTACAATAAAAATCAACATTTTTTAATGGTGATACTTTTCCCATATTTCATCATGTTTTATAATATATTCTACTACTCCCATCCATAGGGAATGAATCTCTCATTTAACCTCTTTTTTGATTTGCTCGATGCTCAACTATACATTTTTCATAATACATAAAATATCAATAAATATACCCATATGTACAATGAAGTAATGCTAAATGAGAGCCAACTCATATTCTCACATTCCTCCTTTTCTTTCTGACTCTTATGTGTCATTGGCATTGAAGATTGAGTCTTCTTCCGAATTTCAGCTAGTTATTCTCCTTCAAGTATCAAATTATTATTTTTTCTATCTCCTTCAATTTCCTTTTTTACAACTAATAATATCAAAGAAGACAATGTTAGATATATTGTATTGGTTTGTTCATCTATGGGGACTCTCTTGGTAAGACACATTAAAGTAATAAGGGATGCTAAATTAGTTGCCATAAAATGCATAATCTGAGAACTTAAGAATTGATTTTTCCAAAATCTTTCTCACATAAAAATGGTACCTAATGAGGATGACTTATAGTAAAATCATTTTATTTGGGATAATTTTAGAAACATGGAGAGTCGATAATGTAAATGAACATATAAAATATAATTAAAATTTACTCACCTTTATGAGTTATCCTCTAATCAAATATCAAATATGCACTTTTTGACACCACCCTTCATGTGCTCTTTTAATTCATCAATAATTTAGTAATATCTAGATCCAATTACATACTGAGGAACTTAAAACCTACTCTATCTTTAGTACCTATCAATCCAAACAAGTTGTTATTGATTTCTCTATCAAAGCAAACCAAATTTATTTCACATAGTACATTTTACTTTGCTCATTCTCCAAATTTTATCGAACTTATTTACAACTGAGGCATTACCCCATTATCTATATGTACAAAATAATATCTACTTTTACTTTCGAATAATATCTCAAAAGGAAAGGATAAATTCTTTTAATCACCTATCTTCGGTTGGACATCACTAGTTTGGATTGCAAAGAATCCATCCATCTCTACCCAATTTTTGTAATAAAAGTTATGATAAGAATCATGACTTTGGGAAGAATTTATATGGCACTAGGTTTCTATCTACTCCCTTTGTTTTTATGGCTTGTTTCCATACTATTTTTTTTCAATGATCTTCTCTCTTCCATTGTTGATTCAACAAATTGATAGGATTTAAGGTGGATTGTTATGGCATCACTAGAAATTTAAGAACTTTTTGTGGAGTAGATTTGAAATTTTGGTATTTATAGTTGTGAAATGATAATTAAAAGTCAAAACTCTATATGTTTATCTTTCATTTGTAAATGAATAACTGTAATGTTATGGAAAGTATTTCCTTTAAAGTTGCAACATTGTATTAGAGTCATTATTTTTCCATGTAGCTTCTATATTGCTTTTCCTTCTATAATACATAGGTCATAGTCTGAAAAACTACTATAGCCTTGTCATATAGCTTCTATGATCTTTTTCATTCTTTAACACCAACATTTTGGTTCTAAAAAACTACCATGGTTTCTGATGGGCTATTTATTTATGTAGTACTAAAGTCATTACTCTAAAAAACTACTATGACTTTAGGCAAGAAATTCAGAATAATAGTTGATTAAAATCTGTTATTCTTTTGTGTATGAGGTGGGAAATTAAATATAAATATATACATGTAATCTTTACTCTCATAACAATGACACTTCATCAAATAACTAGCAAACTATATATATACATTTAACATTCATAGCTAGAGCTTCAAAACTTATTTCTATCCATTAGAGATCTCTATTGTCCATGTTAGCTTCGTAGTATACTATTTTTTTTTCTTGTACTTTAGATATTTGTGAGTCACGATAATATCTTTTGAAGACTTAAAGTATAACAAGTTGTGACATCTTATTTAAATGAGGCTTGACATTCACATGTCTTGACACCATATTTCTTAGTCACGGAGCCAAATGGAACCAATAAGCACTTTTGAAGTTGTGACATCAAAAGTCATGTTGCGACTTTTTTTCAGTCATGACCAATAAGCATGAACTCATGACATGGACCGACATAAACACTTAGAATCTCATCAAACTTTTTATTTTACTAGATTCAAAAAACAAGGATATAAAATGAAAAAAAAAATGATTTGAATAGGAAACAAAAAACATAATACAAAGGAAAAAGTGAAGAGAATACAAAGAGGAATGCAAAGGCGACTACCAATCATACTCTAACAAAGTAAGCCGATGGTAGATGATATCACCCTAAGCCAGAAGAAGAGAAGTTCTGCTAATGATATTAACTTTTGATGAAAATGATTTTTAAAAATCATTTTCACATTTATTTAGTTTTATTCCTAAATAGACATTGTATCCAATTCTTTGTTTCAGTTCTTTCTCAATGCTAGGTTAAATCTTTGTTTGGTATTGGTTTATAAATTATGTATGATGATTACTAATATATAATGTAATTAATTTCATGGAATTATAATGATTTGAATAGGTTAAGTCTTTGATGAACTTGGGTAATATCGAAACAACTTGTTCTCACCAAGATACATACAACTTATCCGAGGTAATTAATCATATAAATTATGCCATGGTTACCAATGAATTGCCTCCACCATCCAATATATCTAGTTATCACATCTATTTCTATTCTTAGATTGGTAATATTTAATAAGAACACATGTGTGTGAATCTTAAAAGAGTGACAAGTGATAAATTCACATGTGTGGGTAACTCTCTACATGAAATGGTAGGAACATGCATATAAACTTGAGACATTCATTGCATGAACTATGCTAGGTGATCGATGAAATATCTCAAGTGTTATTCAAGTATTTGGCTACCAAAGAGTGATTCTTACAAGGAATGTGCCAGGTGAATAAGAACTCGTGTTTGAGGCATTAAATATGATAGGTGATCGTATGTGCCTCTAGAAAGGATAATGAGCATGATAAGTATGATCAACAAATGATGTAGATGTCACCCATTTTATCATCCATTAAATTAACAATTTGTAGATTGCATGACCATGAATGTTGAGCAATAGAAACTATCATGCACAATGAAGTAAATTAACCCTATAATTCTTTATTCAATTATCTAGTGCAAGTCAATATTATAGAGGACCTTGATATCATCTCAAACCAAAACACCCATCCCAATGGCATTGATATCTAGACTTTAAGAGTTATTTTATTACTCATTAGATGAGCACACTTGGAGTTAATTTTGTGCGAATAAAAAAACCTAACACGTACTAGAATCATATAATAATTTATTTTTTATTAGTTATTTTACTAAGTAATAAGGTTATTTCAATGTTTCTTCTTCTTTTAGTAAGACTATATTTATTGTGGTTGAGTAAGATAGACTATATTTATTTTTTTCCATTAGCAAATCCTCTAAAGGTAAATATGCTATTGAACCACTATTGATATACTTTTTGTTGGAACAATCATAATTAGATAATATGAAAATTTTTAAGTTGAACATCCAGGGAGTGACATTTATTAACTATGATGTGTGCCAATTAGGTGAGTATATTAAATCTTCATATCTAATGCATCAATAGAGTACTAAAAGACACATCCTAACTGGTTCGCTCAAATGTTTGGGAACCATGTAGAATGATTAGATTTGACGACTTATAATATTTTATTATTTTTTTGATTTTTAAACTCGATATATATGATTATTAATATTTAAGAAAAAAATTATTTGTTCCATTTTTTTGAAATTATATAAACAAATAAAAATATATGTTAGACGTGTCATTAAGATATTGAGAAATATAATATTTTAGAATACATTCCTCATCTTTTATTTATTTATTTGAAAAGCATGAGATACTTCAAAAAATAACTTGTGATGCTACTTCAACATATAATGAGATAAACGAGAGAATGAACTAATATATGATTCAGGTGACTATGATATATTGCATAAAAGTGTGCCTATCATGCTTTGAAGGAGAAGCAACATTTTCCATTATCTTCCTAATTAACTACTATATCATTTTTTATTTTCTCATATCATATCATCTTTTATAATCATAAGGTAGATTTTTTATCGTCATCCAAAAATTTTGAATATACTTATTTTGTGAAAAATTTAGCACCAAGCATATAGAAGAAGTTTGTGTGTGTCATTAATTAGATCTTCTACTTTTCATTGAATATTCTAATAATTAAAAGATATATATGTTTTATTTATCAGAGATCAATTGAATTATTATGAATGTTGATATGATCTTTTTAAGGAAAAATTTTTGTTAGGACTAAATTCAATAGAATGCTCCTTTTGACATCATATTAGTAGGCTCATTCTCGTGTTTAAATTTTACTTAACACAAAAGGTAATTGTTTAATCTACTCATATGCCTACACCTAATACTATAAATATTATTAATTTGAAGGAAAGCAAATGAGACTTCTCCTAAAGCTCTTTGTAATTAACTTAAGCTTAAGGTAAGTAATATACTAGATATGAAATAGGAGTCATACAAAGAGTATGAAATAATAGTATGTTATGGATAAGTTAGGTGAAACTAACCTAGCCCACCACGGAAATTCCTTTGGGATTTCAAGATTTATTTTCTATAAAAGGAGGTTCCCCCTTCTTTGAGAATCATTCCTAAAATTCCAGTTCTCTTTTACTTGTATTTTATTTATTGTGTATTTTTACATTATGATTGAGTTTTCTATTTTCAAATTATTATGGGTTTTATTTTATAATAATGATATCGGAGGAGGTTAAGTAGTAACTTTTATGATTAATACATATTTAAAAAAGTTCTATCAAAAGGGTAATAAGAGTTTCAAGGTCTATGATTTTTAAAAGAATATTATACCCCTTCACCTACCTAGAAACTTTTTTTATGTTGTAATACAAATAGTTATTATTATTCTTAGTTTACTATTGACAGTAAAAGTAAAACATGATAGCAAAAAATAAAATAGAAAAATTCAATGGAAGTAAATTTTCATTACCAAAAATAAAAATTAAAGTAATTTTTAGAAAAGATAATTCCTTAGATACAAATACAATTGGCAAAAGGCCCACCTAGATTTTTAAAGATAAGTAGAATAAGATGAATATTAATATGGTCGCTAATCTACATTTGGAACATGGTGAAGGAGTATTGTTGAGTGTGGTAAAAAAGAATATGGCAAAAGAAATTTATGATACTCTCACAAGGTTATATGAGACAAAATCACATCACAATAAGATCTTCCCAAAAAGAAGACTTTACACTCTGCAAATGATAGAATCTATTATGGTAACTAATCATATTAACACTCTTAATATTTTATTTTCTCAACTTACTGCGTTGGGTCATAAAATAGAAGAAGTTGAATGTGCTGAGATTTTACTTTTGAATCTACTTGATTCATATGATCAACTCATCATCAATCTGACGAATATTGCTCAGATAGATCGTTTACTCTTCGATAATATTGCATATATCATCTTATAAGAAGAAAGTAGATGCAAAAATAAAGAGGATAGATATGAAAATACACATCAAGTAGATGCCTTGACGATGATATGAGCGAGATCAACGAAGCTTGAATTTTGTGGCAGTCAAAATTATGGTGGATCAAAATCTAGAAGTAACAAAAATATTAAGTGCTACAACTATTGAAAGAAATAGTACTTCAAAAGAGATTGTTGGTTTAAGAAAAAGAGTGTGAATGATGAATTATCAAATACTCAAGGGAATGTTTCAAGTATCAATGATGATAGCAACATTTCATATAGTAAGGTGACAACGATATTTGAAAGTAGAAAGCAATTTGGTAATATATGATTGCTAGACTCAGGAGTATCATGACATATGACATCTCGAAGAGATTGGTTTCACAAATATGAACTAATCTCAAGAGGGTTTGTTCACTTGGAAGATAATCATGCTTTGAAGATTATTGGTATTGGTACTATCAAAATAAAAATGTTTGATGGTATGATTCATTTATTTAAAAGGTATGACATATGATGGACTTGAAGAAAAATATATTATCTTTGGAACAAATAGATAGTTTTGGATGTAAAACTCTTATTGAAAATGAGATGATAAAGATTATGAGAGGTAAACTTGTGGTAATGAAGGGAGAAAAGATCATGATAAATTTATTCAAGCTTAAAGAAGAAATAGTACAGGAAGCTAATACATGTGTTTCATCAACTAGCAAAGAATAGGAATCAATGATGACATGGCATCTCAAATTAGGCCACATGTTAAAATAAGGTTTAAATATTATCTTTAATAAAAGGCTACTTATGGGGCTCAAATCAGTAATTTTACCTTTTTGTGAGAATTGTGCTACAATTAAGTAGAATAGATTGATATTTAGTATATAAACTATAAGAAGTAAAAATACTCGACTTGATACATTCTGATGTATGGGAATCACCTAAAATCTCTCAAGGAAGAGCAAAATATTTTGTATCATTCATTGATAATTATCTAAGGAGATATTGGGTGTATCCAATCAAGAAGAAGTCAGATATTTTTGTAATTTTTAAAGATTTCAAAGCACATGTGAAACTTGAATCTGAGAAATGAATTAAATATTTGAGGATATATAATAGAAGAGAGTATATAGATGGTGAGTTTCTTGCTTTTGTAAGCAAGAAGGTATCAAATTATAGTTCATAGTCACACACATGCTACAACAGAATTGACTAGCATAATAGTTGAATAAAACTCTTGTAGAACGGATGAGAGCAATGTTCAGAACTGAAAAGCTACCCAACTATTTGTGGGGTTAAATAGTTAAAACTGCGTGTTATGTGATAAATTGATCACCATCAACTATGATTGATTTGAAGACACTAATGGAGATGTGGATGGGTAAGCTAGTATATTACTATACTTTATACTTTTTTGGATATCATGCATATGTGATGTACAACACCCAAGAAAAAACAAAGTTGGATCCAAAAATCAGAAAATATTTATTCTTAGGTTATGCTGAAGGAGTGAAAGGATATTGCTTGTGTGGGAGTCCACTACTCATAATGTAATTATCAGTAGAGAAGTAATTTATATAGAAAATCAAAAAATTGACGATAATAGTATATTAAAAGAAGTTTTAGAAGCTACAACTATGCAAGTCGAAAATAATCAGAGACAAGATGTTCTAATATCATCGGAGGAAGAACCATAGCATAAAGCACAATAGCAAATTGAGTCTGAGGCTCAAGAAGTTAGTCGGCCAACTCGTGATAGAAGGCCACCATCTTGGTACTCAGAGTATGTTACAGAGAGCAATATGACATATTGTCTTCTAACAGAAGATGAAGAACCTTCAACATTTCAAGAAGCTTCAAATAATTCAGATGCATCTTTTTGGATTACACTAGTAGATGAAGAAATTGAAGCTATACACAAGAATAAGATTTAGAAACTAGTATCGTTACCCGTTGGAAGAAAAACCATTGGTAACAAATATGTTTACAAGATAAAATGGGATAGTAATGATCAAGTAGAATTATATTGTGCAAGATTAGTGGTAAAGAAATATGCTCAAAAAGAAGGCATTAACTTCGATGAGATTTTTTCTTTAGTGGTTTGTCTTACAACAAGTAGAGCAATAATGACTCTATGTGCTACATTTAATTTATATTTGGAGCAGTTGAATGTTAAAACTACTTTTCTTCATGAAAAAATCAGAGAAGAAATTTACATGTTCTAGCAAGAAAAATTTGTTGAATTTAGTAAGGAGAACTTGATTTGTAAGTTGAATAAATTTCTATACGGTCTAAAACAAGCATTGAGGTATTGGTATAAGAGATTTTATTCCTTCATCAATAACCTTGGGCATAATAGACTTGGTTCATACTATTGTACATACTACAAGAGGTTTGAAGAAAATTATTTCATCATTTTATTATTATACGTAGATGACATATTGATAGCAGACTCAAACAAATAGCGAAACCAAGAATTGATGGTATAGTTGGCTAGGGAGTTTGATATGAAGGACCTAGGACTAGCAAACAAGATTCTAGAAACGTAAATATACCAAGACATAATCAATGTCAATATTTTGCTTTCTCAATGAAATTATTTTAACAATATCTTGCATCACTTCAACATATAAGATAGTAAGCTAGTTTCTACTTCTCTCCCTATTAATTTCAAATTATCCTCAAGTATGTGTTCTAGCTTTGAAGAAAAGCAGAGGAATATGTCTCGAGTACTATATGCATCAGTAGTGGGAAGTTTAATATTTGCAATGATTTATACAAGACTAGATATTACACAAACAGTAAAAGTAATTAGTCAAATCATGACAAATCCTGACATAGAATATTGGAGTACCATGAAGAGGATTCTCATATATCTAAAAGGAACTTCAAACACTGCATTATGTTATGAATATTCAGACCTTATTGTCAAAGGCTATGTTAATGTAAACTATGTTGGAAATATTGATAATAGCAAGTCTACCACGGGCTATATTTGTACACTTGCTAGAGGAGATTTAAGTTCAATTTCAAAATTACAATCTATTGTATTTACATCTATTATAGAAGTATAATATATTGTAGTTATACAAGCTAGTAAGGAATCAATCTAGTTGTAGATGCTATTTGAAGAGCTCAGACACAAATAAAATAATATTATTATATTTTGTGATCGTCAAAGTGCTCTATACTTAGCAAGAAAATCCAGTATTTTACTCAAAGACAAATAGATACAATATTATTTTGTACGAGAGAAAATTGAAGAAGGAATTGTGGATATGCAAAAGATTCATACTAATAAAAACATAACTGATATTTTGATCAAATCGATTAGCACTAACAAATTTAAATGATTCTAAAACTTTATGTGGCTTAGTAAGAATAGAAGCAAGTAATAACAAGTGAGAATGATGATTTTCAAGTTGAAGAATATAATGGATAAGTTAGGCGAAACTCACTTAGCCCACATCAAAAATCGTTTTGGGATTTTCAATATTATTTTTTATAAAATAAGGTATCGCCTCATTTGAGAATCATTCTCAAAATATCAAATTCCTTTTACTTGTATTTTGTTTATTGTGTATTTATTGCCTTATAATTTAATTTTCTATTTTCAAATTATTACTAATTTTATTTTTATAATAGAGTTATTATATGAAATTAATCAAATTTGATAATTCCAACCAAAATATAATATATATTGGATGACAATATTCATAACTTTTTTCAATGTCTCTTCTCATATCATTTAATTATGTTCAATATAGTGACTTTATAATTTTAATTGTTGTAGAAACTAATCAAAAAAGTCTCTCAACAATATCTTTTGGTAAGATTAATCTATTATTTTTATTATATTATGATTTTTTTTAGATAATAATATAGCATATCTTAAATTGACACATGTCAGGGGTAATATGGTCATTTCAATTGAATTGCAAGTATGACCTTTCACTTAACCTAATGTCAGGGCCGCGGACAGAACATTTCTCATGCGAAAGCTCCTTTGAAAAAAACAATTTACATTCTTACTGGGTAGGGTTTGTGGTTTTGTTCCGGAGGTGGAATTGGTTTTCAAACAGGCAAAGAAATCAGTGTGGTTGTGAACGAGAAGAGATGGTGCTTGCAGAAGAGAATCGTATTTTTGTCGGCGGGTTGTCGTCGAACGTCACCGATCGACAGATTCAGAAGGAGTTTAGTCGTTTCGGTAGAATCCTCGAATCTCAGGTATCGTGTTTTCTCTTGATCCATTGTTCTGTCGTTCTGCTACTGTTCTATAGGAAGGCGGATGATTATAGGAGCCTCATAACAGATGTAGCTAGATCGAGTAGACGTGAAGATGGATTCTCTTTGGATGAGGAGTATTTTGGTTATTTGTTGCTATCTTCGTGGGATTAATTTGATTGTGCTTTTCATATGTTGTTAATTTGATATTTGTGGGTTTACCAAGTTTGATTCGTCGAGCTGTCACATTCGGAGCAATATTTTGCGCAGAATAATTGAAGTCGTTGGATCTGTTCGCAACACATTAGTTGAGTGCTCGTGTTGGATAATTCCATAATATTCCATAAATTATTAGTCGGGTGCTCGCGTTGGAATTGCTCGCTTTAATCAGTACAAATTTGATTGTGTGCTTTAATGATTTACTCAGCATTTTGAAGAAGAGATTAGAGGTGACGATTTGGAACAGAGATTGAATTAACTCTTTTTTTCCAAAAATTGTTTTGTATGCGTTGTTCATCGTGAACCCAGATGTGCTACATTGTATACTTGCTCGACGATTGATATCTTTGTTTGATGGGTGAAATTTAAGATGCTCAAGCATTGCTTAAACATTGCATGATTATGCTTCCGTGAAGACTGTCCTCGAGGAAAGCTTCTTATGCTATAAAGCCGTTCCATTTCTTGAATTTTGACTAATGGTGAAGGTTTTTTAAGAATTTGACAGCGACATTAACGTTGGCATCTACCTTTGGTCTGTTCCCTCACCTATACGTTCATATAATTGCATTATCTAAACCTTCAGATTCTAATCTTGTCTGTCCTTATTCAGTAAATAGGGATCTTGCCCAACATGGGGTCATATAAATTTTAATTCATTTAAAGCATGGTAGATTAATATCAAATATTAGTTGTCTTACATAAATTTTCATTTATTGTTTGACTCAAAATATGTTCATAATTGATCTACATAGTCTGCATCCGAGATTTTGCTGAGGATATTTTCTCTGATTTTGGAAGAATCAGGACTTAAAATGCATGCTTTTATGAATTTTTTTTGCATGAGTTGCTTCCTTTCATAGCTGTGAATGAGCAGGAAGAAGTTTCTTCTTTCATCATAGCACAGTTTTATGGTGAATTGCTTGGACAATCATCCTTTTGTAGCGTACTGAGGTTGCAGTTGAATTGGGGGTCTACTTTGATAAATTTAGAGAAGCTGTGCCTTTCAGGGCAACTGAGAGTTTGCAAATATGGGCTTATATCTTCTTCTGTAATTTTTGGCAGTGTACTAGTTTTCTTACATGCTGTATGCATTGCAGTGGCATCTGTGGTAGCACTTAGACGCCTGCAACATCTTCTTGAAAACTGTTGCTGCTTGTATGTTGTATCCTAATCTTGATTCACCAGACTCTCGAATGAGATCTGATGTTCTTCTCTATGTGTGATGGTTAATGTTTTCCGAGCCAACTGGTTATGACAAGGCTCCATGATGATGAGCGAGTTTTTGCTTATGTGGAAGAGGTGCTGTTTGTTTGTTTGTTTTTCAATCTGCATGAGGATGAATTACTTTGATGCAAACCCATAGCCAGAATGTTGTCTTCTACCTATTGTTTGTTTTTAAATCTGCATGGAGAGGTGCTCTTCATGTCATGGAGGCAATTTTCTCTTTACAACACCACTGTCAATGGGTTCACCCACAGCTGTCTTCTACCTGCACCTACTATACAACAGCCAGAATATTGTCCATTCATTGCTACATATCTCAGGCAAGCAAGTAGCCGCATACAGCACATATAATTGTTTTTGTTTTTGGTTTAGTATTGCTCTCCAAATAAGTGAAGTGCTATGCTTAGCATTGAATATTCCTCTCCAGCATCAAATATGAATACTTTCCCCCATGGCGCTTAGTATGTCAGCTTTTCCTGGTCTTGATCTCCATTTGTACTCTGAACTGAAAGCTCACGCTGTTGCTAATGTACAGAGTTCTTGTTGCATTACGTGATAGCTGTCTGTGTAGTTAAATTGATCAACTGTACAAAGCTTCACCTCTTCAGTGTTCTTGTTGCATTACGTGATAGCTGTGTCTGTAAGTTATTAGATAGCTCAAATGATAGTTACAACGAGAGCATGTCATTGGTGAGGAAGATGAATAATTGATAGAGAAACCCAGATGTGATGGAGGGTTTTATGCAGTTTTTAACAATGCTCAATGGGTGCTTCTGCTCTGTTTTAATTTCTGGCTACTTGATTGCCATGATGCATAGGCTGCAGAAGAGACCAAAATCGATAGAAAACAATCAAAATTGATCAGTTAATTTGGATCTTGTTCTTGTCACGTGACAGAATGGTGGATGGAGTTGGTGAGGGATATGAACAGTTGAGATAGAGCACTGAAATCATCACTTATTGTTTGAAATAGAAACCATACTGCGATGCAAAGGTAGATATCAGTTTTCAGATTCTTCTAGTTGGTTGGTTTTAAGGCCGGTTTCAAACACCAGTTTTGGAGGTGTAAATATTCAGTTTTAACAAAGAAAATGTAAGTTATCTGCTTGTTAATATCTACCTTCATTGTCAATATATCAGGCATTATGGTTGCTGTATATGAATCACATGCTCTGCTGATAGATTTTTGTTCTTCACATGACACATCTTTTTTTATCAACTGCTTGATTGCTTGTGTTGGAAAGTGGTTTTTGTTGCATATTTTGGATTGGAAAAAAGCAGAAACATGTTTTTTGGACGAGGAATAACTTATTTTTGGATTCAATCCTCAATTTTTTGGATTGGAAAAGAGAAGTCTCTATCTTGACTACTCAAACTTAAGAACGAAACATTCCTCCTATTTTTGGATTCTAATTTTTTTGGGTACTTAGTAAAATAGTTTCCTAGTTTGTATGTGAATATTGAATGCCTGAGTCATAGTTGTGAAAGGCGTGCTTAAGGTGTGCCTAGGCTCAAGGCACAACCACTCCTTAGATATAGTGCATTGTCTTCCAAGCCATGCGTCTTATTGAAGAGGTGTGTCTTTTATACTATAGTTTTTTAAAAAAATACATTTATTCTCAAAATTTTTAATTATATATTGAAATTTATATAATTTTATTTATTTTTTTCATCAAAATTTAAATATCATGAGTATTTATTTTTTTATCAATAGAATTATATTTAATAAAAATCTATGTGCATCTAAAGTCACATTTCACTTCATAAAAGTCCATGCCTTAGGTGTGCCTTATACCTCAAGGCTCCAATAAATCTTTGCGCCTTGGTGTGTCTTGCGCTTTTTAAAATTATACCTGTGTGAATGTTTATTGTTACTTAATTATAGTGTTCATCTTAGGTGTGGGTGTGCCTCAACAACTAGGAGATCTTTTGCTTGAAGCATTTTGTCTTTTAATGTGACATGTGCATGTGACATGCATGTGGTGTAAGGTGCGCAAAGTTGATAACTCAACAAAAAATAATAATTAATTAATTTAAATGAGAATTGAACATTTGTGTGGAGTATTTTAATCATGATTATTTTTTTTGTTCTGCATAATTTTAGTTTTTAATATTTTAATTAATTATATTTAAAGTTTCAATAATATATAATGATTTATGTGCGTGGAACTAATAATAATTAAGTTTTATTTTTTTTTATAGAATTGTTCATGTAAGCGTGGGTGTATCACTCTTTTAAGCACTCATCTAAATGGTTTGCATTGTGCCTTAGTTTCTACTCGACTTGTTCCTTGATGCACTAATTATCTCACAAAATTGAGGTTTTATCATTTTATATAATAAGTTATCTTTTATAATAATTATATTAGGCTTGATTTGTACATATTTTTCATCAAGAGCTTTGAGTCAATTTTTAGGATTGAAAATATTAATTATTTTTCTTTTTTATTATAATTCTTTGCTCTCTCTCTCTCTCTCTCTCTCTCTCTCTCTCGCTCTATGTTTGAGTTCAAATTTTTCATGAGAAAAATATTTATTATCTTTAATATGATTTATTTATTTTTTTTTTTTATTTTTTTAATCTTTTATTCTTGTTTTTATAAGCTAGTTGTCATTACTTTTGGTAATATAATTTCTTACTAGAGTATTAATAGAGGGATTTGCTTAATAGCAAATTAGTTGGCAAGCAAAACTTTTTTTTTTTTCATGGGAATTTGTTTTTATTGTAAAAAAAGGTAAATAGTAGCATAGCGATGTTGTGATTTGGTGTTATGTTAAGTATCTTCATCAATGGATTGTTGGTTTTTTTTTTTTTTGAGATTTATTAGTTATAGTCTTGTTGATTTTTAAGGGTAAAATTGTCAAGAGGTTAATCTCTCTCAGATCATGTGCGAAGCATGAGCTGTGTATTGGTTATGATTTACCAATAACATGTTAGTTTGGTTGGAAAGGGAGACGAGTTTGATTCATAGGAATGCCAGTTGGATCCATCGTGTTGTTGGGATGACAATTTTTTCTAAGTTCACTTTTAAGGGTAAAATTGTCAAAATATTGATTCCTCTCACATCGCGTACTAACCATGTGCTCGTGAGTTTGATTCCTAGGAATTTCAGTTGGATCTATCATGTTGTTGGGATGAGAGCTTTGTCTAAGTTTTATTTGTAAGGGTAAAATTGTCAAGATAATAATTTCTCTCAGATCTTGTGCAAAGCTTGAGCCGTGTATCGGTTTTTATTTGCTAACTACGTGGTGGTTTGGTTGGAAAGCGAGATGTGTCAAAGTTGGATCTATCATGTTGTTGGGGGAGGGGCTTTATAATATAAATATATAATATATACTTTTAAAAAATTAAATAAAAATCATAAAAAAAAATATATGCATTGAATTTATGCGAAAATTTATGTGAGAAGCTGACTTTTTTGTGTGTTTTTTTTTTTTGTGTCGTGTTTGAATGGGTAGGTGATGGTGGAGAGAGATACGGGCCGATCACGGGGGTTTGGGTTTATAACATTTGCTGATCGGCGGGCCATGGAGGATGCCATCAAGGAGATGAATGGGCAAGAATTGGATGACCGTCCAATTTCCGTCAACAAGGCACAGCCTAGAATGGGTGGTGGAGATGATTTTGATCGCGGCTACAAGGGTGCGTACTCGTCTGGATCCAGGGTAGGTTACGCCGGAGGGGACCATCCCGTGGCACAAGACGAATGCTTCAAGTGTGGCCGCTTCGGCCACTGGGCCCGTGACTGCCCTTCTGGCAATGGCCGGGGAAGTGGCGGTTCTTTATCGTCCCGTTCTAGGTTCGGAGGACTGCCGGGCGACCGTGGTGATCGGCTCGGCGACCGCGACCGCTTCATGGATGACCGTTACGGTGGAGGAAGCTACAGTGACAGAGCTGATCGGGTTGACCTCCGAGACAAGTACAGCAGCCGAGATCGATTCGCCACTGACCGGTGAGTTTGCCGACTTTTTCTTCTTTCGATTTTTTTCTCTCGGACGTGCCACCTCACGTGGCGGTTGTTGCAGTGGTGCTGCCCCGGAGAGGTATGTGGGAGATCGGTTCGAAGCTGGTGCGGGCTACAGGTATGGTGGAGATCGCATTCCCGCTTCCGACAGGTATGGCGTAGATCGCCTGGGACCTGATGATCGGTACTCTGGCGACCGGGTCATGGCCGAGCGGTATGGTGCCGGTGGTGGCGGTGGCGGTGGAGGTCCAGACCGTTACAGCCAGAACTTCCTCTTCGACAGTGATCCGCCTCCACGGTATGACCGGGATGGTCCGAGAGGTAGCGGGGAGAGGTATCGAGCTGGTGGGCCAATATTTAACCGGACCTACAGAAGCAAGATGGACCCGTACGACCGGCCTCCTCGAGGCCGTCCATCTTCCTTTGATCGATACTAGCGGTTCTAGCTTCTCTCTATTTTTTTCTTCTTCTATAGATCTTCCTTCTATTACTTCCAGCCGAATTCCTTTCCTTTTGTTTGTTTTTGACTAGTTTTGTGGCCTTGGTTTTATTTTTCGTTTTTATTAGCTGAATTTTAATTCTGTGAAAATCGAGTGGAATGTTTTTCCGTACAAAAATAATTATAAATTCTTAATTTAATATTTGGTGCCTTTTTATTATTGTATTTAGGAATAAAAAAAATTGCAATTTTTTAATTGCAATTTGACCCTTAAGTTCATGGAATGGTTTTTGTACCATATTATGCTGCCTAATTAAATAGTAATTTCTGGATTGATTAATTATTTATTTTTTATTGTTATTTTCATTTGGGAAAACATATTTTAGTGGGTTGATTAATTTTTTATTTAATAGTATATATTAAATAAATATAAATTTATAGTTTTTAGGCAAATATGCACACAAACACATGTATTAAATATTTATGAATTATGAATGTGTGTGTTTGTTATTTTTTTATGCTGATGTGGATTTTTTATTAATAAATATCGTAGGATTGATTTATTTTAGTGAATCAAATTATAAATATGTTTATGTTTTGTGGGGATTTGTGTTTTTGGTACATTAAATATAAAATAATTAACAGCAGTTTTTCTTTTTCAAAATTATAAAAAATACCTGAAAATGTAAAATAATTATATCTTGATATGCTGTAATTCATAAATCTGATTGGCTCTACTGTGATTCATCAGCAAAATTAAAAATATTAAAAAAATTAAAAAAAAACTTTAATTTAGGAATCATACAATAATTAAGTCAAATGTTTACATATATATGTATGTTAAACATCTGACTTATTTCTTGTTTGATGATTAAATTAAAATTATTAATTAAAAATTTAATATTGGGTAAGCTTAGATTTCTGATTTATATTACACTAAATTGTAATTTTAGTTTTTTTAATTAATAAAAAGTTTTTATTTTATTATATTTTATTTTATATTTTATTTACCAAAATACAAATCCTATATTAATAATTCGTCATAAAAAAGAATTGGATACTAAATTATAATTATTTTATTTTTGATGTTTTTAAATAAGAAGAAAAACTGGAGGCTTCCTATCTGCAACAAATTTATCCTCTTTGGAAATTATGTCCGCCTGTCAATCATGCTTGCATCTCCCCGTTGGCCTGTGCTTCATCTTCTTAACAAGAGCACACGGGAGAAGATTGCCGTCGAATGATAAGAAGAAAAATGATAGGAACCTCTAGATTTCTAATTTTTGCAGTGGAAGAAGGCTCTTCCTACAGTTACAGCCTTGATTCTGGCCGTTTCACCCACAGCGGCACCATCCATCGCATGCAGAATCCTGCGAATCACAATTTTTGAAAACCCCACCTGTTCTAGGAAAACTCACTTGTTCTCCTTAACATGGAGAAATCCTTCACGATGTTCATCGAGAAGTACAGAAGGGATTACGGGAGAAGAGACGAGTGTCATAGTCGATTTGGGGTTTTCGTGAACATCGGGCGAGTCATCGAGCACCAGGCAATGGATCCGACAACCCTGCACGGCATATCGTCGTTCAAGGACATGACGGAGAAAGAGTTCAGTGGTCGGTTGCCGGAAGCTTTTGATTGGAGAGAGAAAGGAGCAGTGACCCAACTGAATAAATATTATTTATAACAAAACCTAAATATTATTGAAAATACTTACTAAATTTTATGTTCCCCTCCGTCGAGAATTATCCCCAAAACCCTAATTCCCTTTTACTTGTATTAAGTTTATTGTGTATTTATTTTTTCGGATTGAATTTTCTATTTTCAAATTATTGCAGGTTTTATTTTATAAGAGTAATATCGGAGAATGCTAGTTAATAACTTTATGGTTAGTACATGTTAAGAAAAGTTCTATTAAAAGGGTGATAAGAGTCATGATTTTTGGTTATTTAAGAGTATATTACATCCCCTCACTTACTTGTGAATTTTTTTGGTGTAGTGACAGAAATAGTTTTTATTATTCTTGGTTTACTGTTCACTGTAAAAGTAAAATATGATATCAAAATTTGAAATTTAAAAATTCAATAGAAATAACTTTTCATTAAGAAAAATAAAAATAATTTTGAGGAATGATAATTATTGAGATGCAATTGAAAAAAGTACTACCAGGATTCCTGGAGATAAGTATAATGAGATGGATAGTAATGTGATCATTGATCTGCATTTGGCACTTGCTGATACAGTATTGTTGAGTGTGGTAGAAAAGAATACAATAAAAGAAATTTGAGATATCTCTCATAATGTTATGTGAGACAAAGTCGCTTCATAACAAGATCTTTAAAAAATACTTTACACTCTGAATGATAGAATATGTTATAGTAACTGATCATATTAACACTTTGAATGTTGTATTAAAGAAAATATCAAGAATCAAATTTTGTTCATTGCATGTTTGAGATCATGAAGAATAATCTCATAGAAAATATTAAGATCCCAAGGAACTCATTGCATGTTATAGAAAATATCAATTAGATACACAAAAATAAATCTTTGAAGAAGGATTCCTACGCGAATTGTTTATTTTAAGATATTATTTTTACATATCACTTTTGGATAATTGACATGTCACGCACACACACACACACACACACACACACACACCAACACAAGGATATTTTGTGCTGATGCATTTTTTTTTTTTTCCAAAAAGCAAGTTTAGAAATTTTTTAAACATTTTCAAAATAGTTTACCAAAAGATATAATTTTCACTTTGTTTTGTTTAAAATAAATATATATCTCTGGTGTAGAAGTAAAAGTTACACAGCACTAAGAATGCATTGATTTTGCCTTTGATTTCAATCTTCATAGTTCATATTTTAAGTTGGATCAAATGCTATTTTCATGCGAACATACATTGGGGGAGTGTCTTGCCCACTTGTTTGCGGAAAGAGGCAGATCAGTCACAGAGTTGTTCCTGCTGGGTCCGCCCCAAAGGGATTCTCCATCCTGCAGCTCAGGCTCACACCTCACTGGATCATCAAGAACTCATGGGGAGAGGGCGGAGGAGAGAGGAAGGGTATTATCGTCTTTGCACAGGGCATCATGAATGTGGGATGGACAGAATGGTCTCTGCCGTATCGACACATCAACCATGACTCGCACACGCGCATATACAAGTAACGGCATCAGCAGGCTGCCACAACTATCATACAGATCTTATTTTTGATCAAAAGACTTGACATTATATATGCGCGTGGAGATACATGAAGATCACACCTGCTGCACAAGACTACTGCTCTAACACGAGATTGACCATATTGCCCTCTAATTGTTGGCAGGGATGTTAAATTCACACTTGCTTGAACGCGATGCAGGAATTCAGATTGACAGTATTGCCCTCTAAAGTCTTATCACCCTTGGACGAAAATACTTGTTATCACGCCAAGCATGCCCTCCAACATTTACATGCAGCACAAGAACTTCTCAGGTGATTAGTTTTCCAAGTGCTACTCCCATGAGATATGATATGTCTGTTATATATACGCACATATATGGCCATTATTTTGTTCATAGAAAATGAAGTTGCTTTATAGACTGGAACATGACATCATCAAGTTTTACACAAGGGAGAACATAGTTTGCCTCTTGTCCATAGCTCCAGCATCTTTAATGAAGCTCTAGGCTGGTCCATGGGCACCATGTGCCCTGCATCATGCACCTAGTCGCACACCCACCCAGTCAACACACACACACACACACACATGCGCACGCACGCACGCACTAGAGAGAGATAGATAGAGAGAGAGAGAGAGAGAGGAAGTACCTTGAGGAAAGAGAGAGGACCATAACTTTTGAGAATTCCAGCTTGTAGGCCATCAACTTCAAAACCAACTTGCTGAGATTTGACAAATTCTTTCTGACCAGACCACTCCATGGCATGAACCCATCTTGCGTTGCCTACACAGTTCACATATAGCACGTGTGTGCGTGTGTATCTATGCATATATATGCATATATATGTGTATATACGTGTATATATGTGTATACACATATATGATGATTACATTGTGGAGGAGAATAGAAGAGATCTTACCGAGCCAATTACAGATGAGATCGTATTCTCCAGCATACACAAGCAAGTGGATTCCATCATCTAGAAGGGAAGGAATGCTGGTTTCCAGATTTCTCATCCAGTCCATCAACATGGCCTGATACACGGTAGAGCTGCAGGATGCAAAGTCCACGTCCCCCACACCAAGGCTTTCCCTAACAGCCTTCTGGTTCAGAAACTTCTCCATGTTTGAGAAGTCGTAGCACAAGGTTCCATCACATTTCTTCCTGATATCATAGTACTGCAAAAAAAAAAAAAAAAAAAAAAAAAAAAAAAAAAAAAAATTGTAAACCAATGACTTTCATGGATGCTCAAAGCCTCATCCAACACAGTTCATATATCTATTTTTTTTTCTCTAGTTTTTCACCTTGAAATATTAAAAAAAGAAAAAAGAAAAAAAAAAGTCATGCCCAACACACAAGGCTCGCTAGTCTAGTAAAAAGTTTGGGACATGTTAATCTCAATGCTTTTGAGGGGTAAAATTGTCAAAATATTTATATCTCCTAGATGATTTACTAAGCAAGAGCCTTGTGTACAACAAGACTTGGATCGGATTAGTCTCTATGATTTTTGAGGGGTAGAATTATAAAGATATTAATCTCCTAGATTATGTACTGAGCAAGAGCCTTGTGTACAAGGTCTGAGTTTGGTTAATCTGTATGATTTTTGAGTGAAATTATTAATAAATTAATCTCTCGTAAATTACGTGCTAAGCTAAAGTCTTATGTATTAAGCAAGACTACGAGAGCCTTGTATAGAAGGCCTGGATCAAGATAATTTTTTGATTTTTGAAAGATAAAATTATCAAGATATTAATATCTCTTAGATAATGTATTAGGCGAGAGCCTTGTGTGGAAGGCTCGAGACAGATTAATCTCTATGGCTTTTGTGGGGTAAAATTATTAAGATATCAATATCTCCTATATTATGTACTAAGTGAGAGCCTTGTATACAAGGTCTGAATCAGAATAATCTTTATTATTTTTGATGGGTAAAATTGTCAAAATATTAATATCTCCTAAATTATGAACTCAATGAGAGCCTTGTATACAGGTCTAGGTCAGGATAATACTTATAATTTTTGAAGGATAAAATTATCAAGATATTAATATTTCCTAAATATGTACTAAGAGAGAGCCTTGTGGACAAGGTCTAGGGCAGATTGACTCTATGATTTTTTAGGGATAAAATTATCAAGATATTAACATCTCATAGATTATATACCAAGCGAGAGCAATGAGTATTGGTGGGTACAATATTTTCTATTTATCAATTTGATTTTTGATGTGAATATATGTCATCATAATCAAACTGCTTTTATTTATCTTAATAATAAGAACAATCTTCTTTGATGATGTATTTTGTCTACTCCAAAAATATTACATTTGAGAATTATCAAACAATATAATAAAAAGAAAATTTAATCTAATAAAGGTAATCATGATACAATTAAAATATATACAAACACACACACACACACACACACACACACACACATCTAAATTGACTAAAACCTTAGCCTTAAATTATGTCAAAAATCAACACTACCCAAAATAATAATATAAACTAGAAATAATACTTTTTATTTTGAACTGCTTTGATATATCATAATAAAAAAATTTATTAAGACAAGTAGACCTTAGGACAGACTAGATGTGTCAAACGGGCCGATCAGACATGACCCAACCCGATTTTAGGCCGCTCAACCAGGCTACCGTGCTAAGCCATGAACGGCAAGGTACAGTGACCGTATTGTGCCTAGCCCGGCATGGATCAGTGGCCTGAAAACCACAGGGTTCGGCCCAGTTCAGCTTGGGCAAAACCCTAAATTTTTTGAAAAATTAGGGTTTTGGAAGCAAGATGCCGCGCCACAGAGTGTCTTCGCCCTTTTGGGGCACGGCGAGCCTCACCTGTCGGGCATCGGCTCGTATTGACCACGTTTGATGCGTGATCACGCATGTTGTACCCACATGCCGATACGGCACGACGGGCCGGGGCACGAGCACTACTAGGTCGTGTGGTACCCGTGTCGGGTAGGGCTGGGCCACCCTGTTTGACACCTCTAGGACAAACAACATAAAATGATATTATGAGCTATTAGAGCTAATAAAACTTCAAACTCTAGCAACATATTTTCTCTTTAATTTATCGATGAATTTCTAGATAAAAATAAAGATAATAATAATTCATCAAGTGAGAAATATATGACACACTATGAGACTGATGAACATGATATTGGTAATTTTGTATATCTAAATGATGAATAATAATAATATTTCATTATTATTATTGATAGTTATTCACAATTTATTGTTATTATTTTGTTTGTCTTATCCTTCCTCCTGCCCAAACTCAACTCATATTATTCCTTGTCTCATATACGAGCCCTATAGTCCCTGGATGGAAGCATGTAAGGCCCCCATCTCAACTACATGATTTAATTTTTCATATATCATGATGTATTAATTTGTTATATATTTTTTAAAGTTTATTGTTATTGTTAATATATGTACTTAGAACTAATAAATTATTAATTACATTTATATCATTAGCTAAAAACTTTGAAAAGAGTAATGGAAAAGAACAAACAAAGGCACCAAGGAATACCTCCTCAAGTGGCACTGGCACACTTAATTTTCACATGGATTCACACCTTTTCTTTCACAATTGAATTATAGTAGTGGAGAGAGTCTACAAATATATATGAGGTAGGCTATTGGGGTACTTCCTCTTGAAGAAGAATTTTTTTATGATAATGATCATGATTTCATCAACAAGAACTCTTATTTCAACTGTGACATCTTTCAAGTGTCTAATTTATCAATAAAATAATAAAAATGAAATTCTTAACTATTATCTCAAAAAAAAAAAATATGTGAATTAATCACTATTTTTACTATTAGAGTACACAAACATGTAGTTGATGAAATAGGCTATTAGGATTTAGTGCTATATGATTTTTCTATAATGATTCAAAAATATATCTTTAAATATTTTCTTTTACAAACATATAATTCAATGAAGAAACTTATCTTGTTATTACTATATGTAAACAATACTAATAACTGGTAGAATTGCGATAAAACAAGGTCGCGATTTAAATCCTTAAATTTTCAGTCACAACTCAAAACATGTTGAGACTCTGCTTAAGTCGTGATTTCACAATTCATGTCATGGCACCAAACATAAAACCTCTCAATCACAACACAAATATATTATAAATTTATTCATTCATGTCATGATGCCAAAAAATAAGATCCCAATTTGAATCCTTAAGACTTCCAGTCACAACAACAAATAACTTGTTGCGACTCTGTTCAAGTCGTGATTTCATAATTCATGTTGTAACATTGAAATATCGATGTATTGAGTATCAACAACTTCCTTACATAAGTGAGCAGGTATTACTATCTCAAAGAATGAGAAGACAATGACAACTTGATTCTTGCTTATCCTGCTCATAAATCTACCATATATGTTAAACATATATCCCTACCCATGGGTCTTTTAACATCAACATCTTCATCCCAATCTACATCAACAGCTCATTCGACTTCAAAGTCCTCATTGATGTTACCACCTATGTTGCACGGACACGGACACGGGGATACGACACGACAAGATACGGGGACACGGCAAATTCTAAAAAACTAGGATACAGATACGGCTAGGATACGTCATGATAAAAAAAATAAAATTAAAATTAAAAATTATTAATTATAAATATTAGGTATTTTAAAATAATTAAAAATACTGTATTTTAAAATAATTTAAAATTCTGTATTTTAAAATAATGTAAACAAAATTTAAATCCTCTAACACCCTCCCCCCTCCTGAACCTTCCCCCCCCCCCCCCCCCCCCCCCCTCTTTTATAGAATTAGGTTACCTTAGGTGCTGTCGGCGGCGTGCTCCTCCCCTCCCCGTTTGACGCAATGACAACTGTTTCCGAACAACGCGTCGGATACGTCTCTGACCCATGTCCACGTGTCGGACACGTGGACACGGCAGTTCCTAGGCGTATCCGTGCAACACAGGTTACCACCAAACTACAATATTAAATCAATAATATCTTGAAAATACATGAGCACCCTTTTAATAACATTTCAATGCTCCTTCTTTGGGTTGGATATTTACATGCTCGGTATTACCATAACATATGAAATATCGAGTCTCATACATATCATAGTAAAAATCAAACTCTTGACAATACTTAAAAACAAAATGAGTTTATCTTCATTTTCTCCTACTGAGTAGTAAGACACAGCTCTGATATCAACTCTATCCCCAAATCATCATGAGTCCCCATCAACATGAAATCAAACATGTTTTTAGGTGTCAAACAACTCAGGCATTGTCTGCGGCACTGCCTGATTCAGCCGTGCCTAGCCGAGTACGACACGAACCAACACCATGCATGGTCCTGGACCATGCCGCCCTATAACATGGCTCATGCTGAGACAGGCCATGTCATGCAACCACGACCCATTTTTGCAAAGCACAACCATACTAGACACAACACGATATGATTCCAGTGTTGTGCTAGGCACGAGAATCATTTGGCCAGCTCAACATAGCACGGTGGCACGACCAAGTGTAGGGCCGTACCAGATCATCCCTATGGAATCCGTTGTGTGAAAACATAATGGGCGACCAACTTACATGACTGACCAATTACAATCGGCCATATAAGCAAGATTCAGCTTACGTAGTCAAATTTTTTTAAAAATAATAACCCACCTTATCGAGTGGTCACCCGACGGGACTTGACCCATGACCCTTAGCCAGTCCAAGATTCTCGGGCCAGAGGGTGATGCCTAGCTCAACATGAGGGAAGAGTCACACCGGACCAACATAGCATGAATTGTGCCATGGGACAGCACGACCCTGGACCAAGCACAGTTTCAAACTGTGTAGTGCCAGACCATGCATGACTGAACTGAGCCATGCAAGGGCTACCCAAACTAGTTGACAATTCCACATGTGCCCGGCCTGAAGGCATGGTCAACCAACATGAGAACCTGAGAGCAATTACAAATGGTCTAGCACAGCCCAGTACTATGCAGACCAACCATGTAGTGTCGGACTGGCTAGTTCATGTGTCGTGCCAAGCACATCATGGGAATCATATAGTGCTGTGATTTGCACGACACAATGACATAGCCGTGCCACACTCAAACATACTCAGCTGGCACAACACATGTTTGACATCTCTAGACATATTGTACTTCTAAAGTATTCTTTCAACATACTTGTACCATATATATTCTAGCATCATCATGTCAACTATCATAAAAACCACCATCATGGACCATAGTAGGATTCTAAATTAGCAAAATTGCACCATCACATTTCATAAGCACAATACACATAAAGAATATCAAAGAAACATACACTTAATGTTGACTTCGAGTTCAACAATAAGCCAACAATATAATCGTCACTTCCAAACATCAGCACCCATTGTCATCGATATTGGTGGAAGGTATGTCGTTGCATGCACAACCCAATGCCACCATTCATGCAAAAAGGCAGCTAAAATACCATGTTGAGGAGCAATTAGGATTTGAACTCTAGGTGGAGTTCAAGAAGTGAGAGGAGAGAGAGAAGGGAATGTGAGAAAAAATGCACAATTTTATTTAAATTTAAAACTATTTTTGAAACCAAAAAAATTATTATACATAAATTTGGGACAATTCATTAGTCGAATGCTCTCAAATAATAAAAAAACAAAATTAACCAACAAAAATTAAATTAAACCAGCATACATAAATCTATAAAAAAACCTCAAATAAGTTCTTCAATGTTGCTGCACAAAATAAATAAATAATATATATATATGCTAGTTGATCCTTCAGAATAAAAAAAAATTCAAAGAATTTTTGCTCAACATTTTATTTTTCAGATGCTTTCTTATTTTTATTTAGGTACTATGTATTATAGTTTTGCATCTTCATTTATGGTTTCCAAGTTTCTATCTCTTTTTTAAAAAATACTTTATCATCATAATGAACATAATTCATGTTATTACTATTAATCAAACTTGAGAAGTCAACCATTTTAGCTAAATATCATACCAATTAAGAAAAAACTTACTCAGATGTATCAAACTAACCATGGAGACATTTTTTTAGTGATTGACAAGGTTTCGCTTAGATTATTTTTCTCTCTTATAATATCTTATAATTAATTTTATATCAATTAAATATGAAAAATATACTTCTTCGCAAAGACATTAGGGATGAGAAAATATGAAGCAACCACAAGATTTTATAATTTCAAGTAGGACAAGTTATATGTGTAAACTATGAAAGGTCTTATAAAAACAAAAAAAAAATCTCTTAGAATTTGATTTAATAGATTATCTTTAATTGTATCTTTTAAGCCCTATAAATATCTTCATGATTACTCTAGCTACTATAGATGTGATTCACATTGTATATTTAAATCGTTACATGTTCATGTGATGTGAATGATATAATTATAAGAGATGATTAATTAAGTATCTCACAACTAAAGCAACAATTTCATACATAATTATGAACAAATTTTAGATAGCTTTGTTACTTTTTAAGGATTGAGTTACTTATTTAGTCGTAGAGATAAGTTTTGTTATAGCAGAGATGCACATTGAAAAGTTTATCTGAGTTTGACTTATTAGTTTATGCTCCACAATATATTTATCTTGATCCTAATGTACTCTTTTAATCAAACATAAGCGTGTTAGTTATTTTTACCATATATAAGAAATCTAAATTATATTAAAGTTGTTTAATCAAACATCAAGGCTTGGCATCTACTTCAAAGATAGAGGAAACATTCAACTAATGAGTTATTCGGACTCCAACAAAGCTTTCACTAATACAAATTGAAGATATACCACATTATTTTTTTAGATAATTTTGTATAAAAAAAAAATTAGATAAGCGTTGCTAGATTGAACACTAAGATAATTGTGTGAGCTCTTGCAGATCAAATAGTTGGATTTTTCAAATTTTCAAGTTTAAACTGGTAATTTTATTTTGTGACAATCATACAAAAAGTCATATGGCTTGCCATCTGATCTTTCAAAAGCATACACACACACACACACACACACACAAACTGATATAAATCATTTTAGTAAGAAAATAACTTTGAAGAATTTTATCATTAATCACTAATGTATCTGCTCGAAATATATACTCTAGTTAGAAAAAAAATATTAATTTGTGTTATTTTTATTTTTGTATAATAAAATAATAATAATTTATAAAGGAGTGCTCAGATCCAATTTTTTTCATGAATATATATATGCAAGGAAGTTAGTAGACAAGACGCATTTTTACTTATTTTATAACTTTAATAATATACAAATTAAAATGAAAAGAAAATATTTGATTAATTAGATAATTTAAAACTCTAGCCATTTTGCTCTCAAAATATCTATGAACATTTTTGTGTACGAAAAAAATTAAAAATATAATTAATTCTATTAGAATGCATTGGTAGGATTTTCCCTAGTACACACGCCTAGGTTAGAGCAATTAAAATCCAGGCACAAAAAACATTTCATGATAATCATTATGTCATGAAAATAATATTTAATTATTTTATGAAATTGAACAATTTTTTTTAATGTGATTTTAAATAAATAGATCCATTTTATGAATATCAATAAAATTTATAATAAAAATTAAAAAAAATATTAAAATACATCATAAATTATGTCTATAAGAATTAATATATTTTTCTAGATATCATCATAACATATCTGCATATCTATTTTTTTATAAAAAAAATATTAAAATACATCATAAATTATGTCTATAAGAATTAATATATTTTTTATAAAAAATATTAAAAAAAATTTATGAATAGGATCCCACATATCTGCATATATCAAATAAAGAATATATTAACTAGATATCATCATAACATGTTAGAAACGAAAACCTAATATATTTTTCTAGTGAGTATCACAATAACAAAAATAAAAATAAATAATAAGCAAATAACTTGATAAGCAGATACAACTCATATATAATATTATAATTAATTACTTTGAAATACAACTCATATAAAAGTTATGACAACCCAAATATATAAAATTCATGAAACAATGAAATGAAATAAACATTAATGCTACTATTCTTAATAATCATGAAAAATATACCATCAGCTACAATAAGATAAAAAAATCTAAATATAATAAAATAAAAATAAAGAATAATTTATAGGTGTCAAATGAGCCATACAGCCCAGGCCCAGCCCAAAGCCCGGCACAGCACGTTTGACACCTCTAGAATAATTATTTGCAACATAATTACTTGTACTCAAACTAACTCTAGAAAGATTTATGATATTTTTAGAGATAATCCTAGTGTAATCTTTGATAGAGATGCTTGTTCATGTTGGTGAGCATTGTGAGTACTCGTGATAATATTTATGTAATCATACACTATATAAAAATTTATTGATGCTCAATATTTCATGCGTGACAAATATAGGTAAATAATAAATGCAATTTCAAAGAATAATCAAGCCAAGCCAACTCAATTTCAAAGAAATATAGGTTCAAGCACCCAGCTTTAAAACTTCCGGAAACAACCACCCTCTCCAAAGATTTTTTTTTTTGAGGGAAAAAAGATTTAAGACTTGAATCAAGCACGAGTTCTTGTATTCTTGTATCTAAATTAAATATAAAAACCCCAAGTATCCAACTACCAAATCCCCTATTGTACAAATATAAAAAATTAACATACAATACAATGCACCATAAAAGTTATCTAAATTAAACAACTAATAACAATCCTAGCACCACACATACATAAATTAAACTTGCCTAAATAAAAAAAAATCCTAAACTAAATCCCCTATGCAGATTCCAAGTCATTTAATTGAGAAATATTTTATAATAATCTCAAAATTTTTACTAATTATTAATATTATTTTCATATGTATAATTGTATATATCATAGTTGTTAAATCAAAATTCGAATAGAGAATTGAAATATTTGATTAGAGAATCGAGAATTAAATCAAATCAAATCGTAAATGAAATTTTTTATTACTTTTTTCCATGTTAATTAATTTCTATTTTCTATAGTTAACAATTTTTTTTGGTATTTTAATTTTTATTTTTGTGATATTTTTTTAGTATTTTATTATTTTTTCACGTTAAAGTATTAATACTAAAGATTATAGTTATTTATTTTTTTTTGATATTTCTAAGTTAATTAATTCTTACAGTTAATAATTTTTTTTTGATATTTTAGTTTTTATTTTTATAATCTTTTTAGGATTTTAATCCATTGAGAATTAGTATTAAATCGATTCATGTGCATCGATTCACAATTTAACGATTCAGTCTTCGATTCATGCATATTTTAATTCTTTTTAAGAGTCAAATTGTTTATCTCCTAAATAATGAATCAGATCATGAATTATATGATTTTGATAACAGTAGTATAAATGTGTGTGTGATATAGAGAAGATTGTATCTATTATCACATATATTAGTCTTAATTACTATCACAATTTTGGAGTATAGGCCATACACAAAATATAGTTTAATAAATTTGCACAATATTTTAGAATTATATGATCTTACGTTTATATCTCCAGCCACCGCCATGACGCTGCTAAATATGGTATTGCAAACAAAATAGGAGGCCAAGCAGGAGACCTTGCCATCAGTGCCTGCCAAAAGAAGGGGCACAAGCAAGCAGAGAAGCAAGGGTACCAAATAAATTATAATAAATGAATAAAATGTGGAACATTTATGCTTTAGGAAACAAAACAAAAGTTGCGTGAGAACTGCGCACGCACCGCAGAGCTTGATTGCCATTTCGCAGACTGGAACCAGCCTATTAATATGTTCGGATTGAACAGGCGTAATTATTCCCATATTCAACGCAAAATCTGTGTAAGCTTTATATTGGATCGCTGGTTCTGTCAGCCCATTACCGATAGCAAAGCCCTGTTGTTTAACCCTAGAAATTATAATCTAACAGCAGCATGTCGGACTATAAACCATAATTCTGCCAGACAACGACGAACCTTGAGATTTATACGAATCCCTTGCTTCGCTTTGTTCGCTGTATGGATCCGAGCGGCCAGAGCTGGAATATAGTGACCAGCATATGATTCTCCCGTGATGTAGAAATCATTCTTCGAGAACTTAGGATGCTCCACAAAAAAGGCCTAATCTCGTTGAATAAAACAAGTTGGCCCAAGAAATATGAGATGCGATTTCTTGAAACCAAAAAAGATAAAAAAAGAAAACTGATTTCTATGGAAGGAGGAACACCGTAGACGACGATTTTATCTTTTTATCTTGAAATAATTCATTGACAACCAACCTGCAAGAAGTCATATAGATCACCACTAACTCCGTCTTCATTGTGACGAATGTCCCGCCGATCAGATGTATAGCTGAAGCCAGTTCCAGTAGGTTGATCCACGTACAGGAGATTGGACACCTGCGAATTTTGGTTTTACAATCCACTCTGTTTTCCTTTTCATACAAGCTAAGAGCAACTCCAATAGGAGATGCCAAAAAAGTGGTGTCAAATGTTATTTTGCAAACTTGAACAGTATTTTGGCACTCCTAAACAGATATTTTTGATCCAATGGTAGGTACTAAAATAAGATGCTATTTTAATAATTAAATATTTTTTTAATTAAAGTTTTTTTTTCAACCAATAAGAAAGATCCTTTAAATTGTAAGTAGTCATAACTGCTATTTTGCATCCTCTCTATTATCTCTTCAAGGTTGTCAAATATGGTACCCCAAGACTTTGGATGATATTTTGTCACATCTTATACCAGCTCCATTGGAGTAAGATTTTTTATTGTTTGGGTGCCATTTTAGCAGTTATGGAGATGACACCCCTTATAGCAACTCCCATTGGAGTTGCTCTAACAAGCTTGAGTAATATATTATATTTTACATATACAAAAAACATGGAGAACGAGATAAGAAAAACATGGTCAAAGATAAAAAGCATGCTTGAAAAAAAAAATAAAAAAAAAAACATAACCAAAAATATAAAACATGCTCGATAAAAAAAAACCATGGTCACAAAAAAGAATAAAAAAACATGCTCAAAAATAAAAATAAAAAAACATGTTCCACAATAAAAATAAAAATAAAACATGGTCAAAAATAAAAATAAAGGATGGTCAAAAATAAATAAAACATGCTCAAAAATAAAAATAATAAAAAAATCATTATTAAAAATAAAAAACATGGTTCAAAATAGAAAACACAATATTTCATACAATGTTAAAAATATATATACAATATTATGTGTGTGTGTGTGTGTAGCACTCTTATTGTTATGATTTAGTAGAATTTGTAGGATTATTTTTTATTTAATTTTTTAGTTTTTTTTATTATATTTAGCACTCTTATTGTTATGATTCAGTATATTTTGGAAGCTTAGCACAGGAACCATAGTGCTCTGTGGTGTTTTATTTCATTTTTTGGTGCTTTTGAGATTTTTTTTTTGTTTTGTTTTGTGTGGCTTTTACAAAAAAAAAATGACTAAAATTAATTATAAAATCACCACAAAAATTCAGATAAAATTATAGGCAGAAGCAGATGCGTATACCTTGAGGGCCACGTCGATAAGAATCTGATTTGTGTGACAAGAATATATGAGATACCTATTAGAGGAGCTACCACATGTTGCTCAGTTAGATTTGTATATAATCTAATGCATCATATATTTTTTATAATATATATATTAATTTGAATCTTTTCCGATAATCTCAAATTTTTTATTTTTAATTATATTAAAGCATATCATCATTATTTAAATTTGCCAAACAAGACGTGTCATACTATCATGGCCCATATTTATAGGCTCGTCCGACCCACAGTTGTCTTGCCTGACAAGGTATTTATCATGGGTCATGCTATATCGTCACGGTTCTAAAAAAGGAAAGACTGACAATGACCCACTGGCATAACTTATGGCAGGTCATTTTGCATCGTGTCAGGTCGTGCCAAGCCAAGTCAGGCCTGGCCAGGCTAACCTAATTCATTCTAGGCTAGTAAGGGTTCAGTCCAGGCTAGCGTGGTTCATTCCAAGCTAGCCTAAATCATGACTAGGCTAGTCGATTTTGGCTAGTTGAACCAAAATTAGCCCGTATGGGTTGTCGTGTCATGTCGTGTAATACCTCTTGTGTCAAAATGTTTGGCATGGTATTACCCGTGGCATGTCCAAGCACAATTCTAAACTATGTCATGCCAGACACAAATTTAAACTATGTCATGCCAGGCACGGCTAAATAATGTCATAACGTTGGCCATGTCGGGATGTCAGACCCAATCAACACCTCTAGTCAAGATTATGAAAAAAAAAAACTAAGTTTTGATCTCAAATATTTCATTTGGATTACCATTAATAACTATTTCTATATCTAATCTATTTTTATAATATTTAATATTTTTTAATTTTTTTAATATAGAGGACTAGAATAGTATAATGAGAATAGTATTCTTAAAATTCTTTACTTGTTATTATTAATAAATTTATTTACCTAAAATTATTAATTAAAAAAATATATGCAATGCAGTATAGATAATGTAGCTTTACTTTATGTGGACAACATATATTTTTTCACCTCCACATATATGATTGTGCCTTGAAGTCAGTTCTATCACCAAAAATTACACTACCACACCACCAAAAAAAATAATAAATATAAAAAAAATTTGAGAGCAAAATATTATGATACTTTTAGAAATTTATAATTAAAAAAAAGAGAAAAGAAAAGAGAAAATTACAGATAAATTATAAAAAAAATATACATCAATGTGTTATTTATATACTTTATTATTATTATTTTTTTGATTATTATTTTTTTGATTACATTTTCTTTTTTTAGGGAAGAAATATGATGGTCGTCGAATTTAACCCAAAGAACTGTTGGATTAAATCTAACGGCCAAAAATATTATAATTTTTTATAAATTTTTTTTGGTTGATAGGACAACTACAAGCATTGTCCTATTGAACATGCTTTAAGTTTAGACATTTGCTTTTGTAAATGTAGCCATTTTACAATGGCTGGCACGACATGAAGCATGAGCTAGAGCTTGTGCCCTTTCTTGTGCTAGCAAGCCAATTATGTAGGTCGTGCCACAAGCCAGCACAAGTTCAATTCAAGCATAATTTTGAACCGTGTTGTGATAAGTCTGACACAATTGAATCATGTGTCACAGACGATGCCCGAGTCATCTAGTCCACTTGATACCTCTAAATAAATATAATAATACAAGTAGACTTAAAAACAATTTCCCTATCATTCTAACATATTAAAAATATAATAAAATATATTAAGATATCTAATAAATTACAACAATTATATAATTTATGCAAGTCAATATGAAAATAAAATTAAAAAATTCTCACTAGATATCATACACAATTAGAATTCACTATTCTTGTGTTGGATTGATGTGTTGGCTATAATGTTGTATCTAGCTTTATTAATATAAAAGTAATTATATAATAACTAATGAATCATATTGGAATTTATAATTTTTATTTTTAAAATTAATATTTTTTTACGATACGATGAACTTATGTTTATTTACATAAACTCTCATTTCCTACATTGCACCTAGAATCTTAGATACATATGTAATATAAATAGTATGTTCAACAACTATAAAAAATGCTTATATTTTGATAATATTATTATTGAGATAAAAAGAAATTATTTAAAATATTAGATGACTATTTATTTCTTTATTACTTAGTTACTTATATGGATCATGTGGATTAGGTTTAACAGGCCGATAATATTATTTACAAGAATAATAAGATAAAATTTAGGAATAATTAAAAAACTAATTTAAATATTATAAAACTAAGTATGATAATTATAGCAAGTCTCCGAGTATTGAGACTGATATTAATATTTTATAATGATAACTTTTTTATTTAATTATCAAAAAATAATCGATCAGATGATCTGATATATGTGAGTTATCAAGATACTTAAATACTAATTACTATACTATTTTGTCTTATAATAATATAAAAAATTTATATCATGAATTGATTAAAATCATATGAATTTATATTGTTCATACTATTTAAAATAACATGTAATTTACTGGTCGCATTAGTGTCTAGAGTAGTATCGAAGTGACAGACGATGATCATTATCCAATAGTCAACACCAAGAGCATTACTATTTGTTCATTTTTTTTCAAAAGATTTTATTTATTTAAATGTTGAGTGTGTTTAATTTTGTTAAATATATTTTAGTTTATATTGCATTTTTGGGTTAAGAAAATTTGTTTATATTATTAAAGTTTTTTTAAAAATTTCATATTTTATGTATTATATAATTAATTATATATTTACAAATATATGTTTGTAAGCGATTACAAATATGCTAACATATATATACAAATATGTGTATATTATATATATATATATATATTCATAAAAAATGTGAAGGTAAAAATATGCTTGAGTAAAAATAATGTCACAATAATTAATCAATTAAAAATTCTTTATATTACATGCAAATATTGGAGGTCATGTCTTATTGTGATGTCAAATACATTCATCTAAGGATAATAGATTTCTAGTTGAAGACTTATTAGTTGTAGCTTCTCTGACTTTCAGAAGTAAAACTATCAAGATATTAACTTCTTTCAGATCCTGCACTAAAGCAAGAGTCTTATGCACTAGGTATGATCTTTATATATATATATAAAGCATCATAGACCTAGACTGGTCTAGGATAGAGGCTAACTTGGAGGCTTGACCTATCTAGGCCATGCTAGCCTCTTCAAAACCCAGGCTAGCCTGGGTTAGGCATGAGATGGACTCGACACGACATGTGTTTAGCCTACGAAACATGTCAAGTTGCCCTCATTTTCAGGCATGCTAGCACAACAAGACACGACACTCAAACCTTGTCGTGCCAAACACAGTATAGTGACTTGGCTAGGCCATAAACAATCAAGTCATATCAGCCAAACACATGTTTGTCACCTCTACATATGAAATGAGCAGTATGACATGTGATGCCATGGTTGTTATAACCATTTCATAAAAAGATCAAAGTGTCAAATCGGGCCAATTGGATTGGTGCGGCTGACATGCCCATTCGACACGAATGAACCCATGATCATTTTCAAAAAATGGCGTGTGACATCATGAGCAATTCTTCGTCCTGGTTCAATGGACCCACCAAGCACGACTCAGATTGCCAAGGGTGAAGGGACTCATGCCAAATTTGGCCCAAGTGGGTTGGCACATAGGGTGGTGTCGTGCCTCGTGCACGGGCAAAATATGTGTTGGCCCACCACCCAAAGCATTTGCATGGGCAAGTCATGTTGTGCCAGGCATGATTTTCTCTAGGTCATATTGCATATTGGGTCGGGACATTTACCGATTTTCCACCTCTAGTCATGCTCGTGTCTTTTTTATTTTATTATTTTTCTTAACAAAACAAGATACTCAAATCTCTTTCTAAGATATTATTTTATCCAGGAATCAAGATAATACCAAACCACAATGAAAAAAAATCTTTCTCATTAATGGGACTTAAAAATTATTATCTCAATCTCCGTAAGGTCTGTTATTGATTACAAGCGGGTGTTCACTATGTAGGCATATTTAGATAAAAAAATACATCATATCAAAGTAAGACTTATTTAAAAGAAATGTTTAAATTATTTGCATTGCATAACTTGAAAGAGTCTAAAATAACTTAATTTGCAAGGTTTTCAACCACAATTACTTCCTTTGTATAGAAACTCAACTCATAAACCTAAATAGAAAACTTCAAAAATAAATACGATAAAAATATACAAGTACAAATTATAAAATTGTACATAAATTATAAAAAGAATATAAGATTTTTTTAAAATCCCTCCATTTAAGGAACTATCTCCCTCAATTTAAGAGAACCATCTCCCTCGGTTTAAGGGATTGTTGTTTCCTAATTCTTCTGTGGAATATTATGTGTGAATAGCTGTGGATAGCTGTGAACATGTAAGATTTTTTTCTTTTTTATAAATAGATATCATTGCTACCCATGTAAAACAACTTGAAGAGAAATTATTCTTTTTAAATATTTTTTACATGATATTGATGCAAGGAATGATCTTTGTTTAACATCAAGAAAAAATTAATTTTTTACAACAAACACAGTTGTTCACAAGTTTTTATGTGGCCTCTGATCTTGACGTGCTTCCGCCTTTTAAGTCGCCCTTCCTCGATCTACCATCCTACGTAGTGACGGGTATCAACACTAATTTCGAGTATGACAGCAAATAATAAGAGTCAGACTACTCCGATCATCTCCAACATCACTACTCAGAAGATGCAATTAGATGATAATCCTATCATCACAGACAATATCTTATTCCCCATCACCAATCATAAGCTAAATGAGAATAATTATCTGCAATAGTCAAGTTTGGTTCTCAGGTTCATCAGTGGAAAAAACAAAAATGACTACTTGAATAGAAAACTCCAATCCCTAGAACCCGAGTATACCTCATATCGAAGATGGAAGATGGAGAATAACATCATCAAGTCATGGATGTTCAACTCTATGATAGTTGAAATTGTAAAAAAATTTCTTACTCTACGAGATAAAACATGAGATATGGGAAGATGCACGTGCATCTTACTCCACTCAAGATAATATTGTAGTCGTGTTCGAAGTCAAAACAACCATCCATGAATAAAGACAAGGTGATTTGATTGTTACTTAATATAACGTACCTATCATTAAAGATTGATTATCACATAAGGAAAGAGCTCTAAACTCAGCTTAAGCCAATTTTAGAGCTCTTGCCTTGGGAATTTGTGAAGGTATGTGGTTGAGCAGAATCTGTCATAAACTAAAGGTCAATATTAACAAATATATGCAAGTCATATGTGATAATCAGTCTGTGATTAGCATAACAAAGAATTTGATTCACCATGATATAACCAAATATGTAGAGATAGACCAGCATTTCATCAATGAGAATATCAAAGAAAAAGTTGAAAATCTATCTTACATTCTTACACCTCAACAGACAGCAAATATCCTCACCAAAGCTTTAACAAGAAAAATATTTGATCAGTTAGTATACAAATTATAGTTACTTAATATCTATAGCCCAGCTTGAGGGAAAGAATGAAATATTATGTGTGAACCATTGTGGACAATTGTGGACAACTGTGAACAACTGTAAACATGTAAAATTTTTTTTTATAAATAGATATTATTACTACCCATGTAAAACAACTTAAAGAGAAATTATTCCTTTTATATATTTTCTACATCTTCTCTTGTAATCTTCTATATAAATCATTAGGATGATTATTCTGCACATAAGAGAAATTATTATTTGTATCTCTTGTAATTCTTCTTTTATTTTTTTTATTTCATATTTCAAGACATGGTATAAGTCTATGAGATGGAATTTTTTTAAACTCAGGCATCATTTTGGTCTTCATTGCCATTTTTTCTAGTATTTATAATTGAATTTTTTTGTTTCGCGATCTGCCTTAATTTCCAAGAGATCAAGGTTTTTGGTGGAAGAAGTCAAAAATTACAAAGATGACTATTACAGCACAATTGAAAAAGATTGTTCAATGTCAACAACTTGGGGAATTACAAAATATTCAGCCTACATATAGGATAGATGAAAAAATTACCTTAAATAGTCTCAACTTGTTCATACTATATTGAAAGGAAAAGGTAAGATCAAACATCTTATGAGCACTGGCCAAAACCAATAGATCACCATCTTACAGTCTCAACTTGTTCTATAACTATGGCATGGCTGTGGATTTCTACGTCTCTTGAGATTAGCAAAACATGTATGTTCTTGGCTACGACTAAAATTATTTGGGATGCAATCCAACAAATATATTCAAAAGCTAGAGATTCAGCTCGAGTATATATGATCAAGATGAAAATGATTGAAACAAAATAAAAATATAAAATAATTACTAAATATGCCAATCAAATGAAAATTATGGCAAGAACTTGATCATTATAAGGTGATGAAAACCAAAAATCCTAAGGATGCCACTATTCTAAAAGGATTTTTTGAGCAAGATAGAGTATATCATTTTCTTGTTAGAATTAACCTAAATTTTGATCAAGTGTGTTCAAATTCTTGGCAAGCAAAAGGTTCCTTGCTTTAATGAGGTAGTATCAATGATTAGAGACAAACACTTATGTAAGACAATCAATTGAATGAGAACAATGATAATTTCTAGTGCACCTATTGTAAGAAAGCAAGGTACACAAAAGAGAAGTATTGAGAGTTGGATGGAAATCCACTAAGTCATGAAAGGAGAAAGCATGGATGGCACCAAAGGTTTCAAGCACACATTGCAGAGAAACTCAAAACTAAGAAAAATTCAAAAATAGATGGGTTCGATAATGAAGAAATGAAGAAGCTGAGAAGCTTATTGAGATTTCTTGACAACCCTATTAGAATTTGCTTTTTGTCTCTTTCAAATACATCTTCATTCTCTTTTTGTATAAATACTTAAAATAAAATTTATGATGATTCTTAGGTAATAAACTTTGATACCAAAGACCACATGACATCCTAATCTCAACTTTTCCATACCTATATCCCAAGCCCAAGCAAAACGAAAATTGCAAGGTACACAAAAGAGAAGTGATATGAAAGATGTGAATTAACAATAAAAAATGTTTTTATCCTTTTCACTTGATTCATAGTGACAAATAGGATCCCTCAACAATACCTAATGATCCTGGAGCTCATTGATTACATGAATTTATTTTCTTAAACAAAAATCTAATATTAGCATTGTAACACCTAATTTTCACTCAACAGTTAAAAACCAATTTAGGGTTAAAATATAAACTTTAGGACAAATAATATCAAATTTTACCTCAGCGAAAATTTTGTCATCAGATTTTCAATCATAGGGCATCCTATAAGAGATCATTATTAACACACTCCAATAAAATAAAACAGTCAAGAGGAAAATGGGCATTTCCTTAACAAAGCTAGAGTCATACTTTTTCAAGAGAATGCTCCTAGTCCCACTGAGGAGAAGTTGCTCTTATTGCCTGCACACTTTATAAATAGAATTCCCTCATTATTATTAAACAACAAAAATCTCATAGATGCATTTAAAATTTTCTATCCACACTTCAGAACTACAAATGGGCTCACTCCTAAGATATTTGGGTATACTACATTTGTTCATATCCATGGGCAACACACAGACAAGACAGACCCCCGAATCATAAAATGTGTCTTCATTAGTTATTCATCCTCTCAAAAAGATTATAAATATTTTAATATTGATTCGGAGATATCAACAAAAGTCTCGTGTAACAGCCGATGGTGATGAAACCTGGGCCATCCAAACCAATAACACCTGAGTCACATAATTTTAGCACTGAACCCATGTCATCCTTTGTTCCAACCAATATCACTCATAATTTTTCATAGTTTCCCAATACTTATTCAAAGAAAAAAGTCATTCTAAAACTAGAGCAGGTCCAATAATCCAACTAAGTATGGACATATGTAATATTAATAACATATTTAGATAATATAGAGTATAGACATTGATCCAATATTTAGAGATTATGACTTTTTCATCTAATTAGTTAGTGACAAATGATAGGATAATATATCAAATAGAAGTGAGTTATCTTAAAACTTAGATATTTATTACTATTCCATCCTATCACATGATAATAATACAAATTTAAATATTTTGAATTGGTAAAAAGCATACAAATTCATATATCTCAGTACTATCTACGATAGCACATGATATACTAATCCTTCCAGTATCTAGCATAGTATGAGAGTCTACTTATTTTGTGGTAAATAATATTATTTCATATAAGAGATCTAGATTGAAACCAAGTATCATAAAATACTTGCATTCTTGAAAAATTGGAAAAATTCAAGTGTAAACATTTAAGATAAAGCAAAATAATTACTAACAGATGACTGATGAAACTTTAAGGTTACGAATATTGAGATTATCACTAGCACTATCTTCAAATGCATACATGATGATGATAATGATTTATATCTAAGTTATCATACTACATACACAAATTGAGTTAATCAAATGTCGATCAATATTTTGAAATTATTAATTTAATTATTGATTTAATTTTAATATAATATTTTGAAATTATTGATTTAATTTCTAATATAATATTAATATGTAACATACTTTTTAATTATATTTTTTTATAAATACATATAAAACTTTTAATAATAATAAATAAATAATTAAAATTTTAAAAAATTATAACTTAGCACATTCAGGTTGCCCATAACTAGCACAACCCAACATGAGCCGACACAACCCAGTATGATAATGCCTGACTACGAGCCGGACAAGTTGTGCTAGGCAAAATTATTTGGATATCATGGCGTATCAGACATGGCATTGTGCCTGACTAGGCCACAACAAAATGATTCGTGATAGCACGAGATGAGTCATTTAACACATCTAAGTATTTCATTGGTAGTGAGATAGTATATTCTACCCAATGGATATGCATCTCTCAGCAAAAGTATGTGACTAATTTATTGGCAGAAATAAGAAAGATTGGGTGTAAGCCAGTTTCTATCCCAATGGATCCAAGCTACAGCTTGGGAGAAGCTAAAGAACACGTAGTGGATAAAAGAATGTACTCAAGGGTGGTTGGTAGGCTCATATACCTTACTCACATTCGGCCAAACATCACTTACTCTGTGAGCATGATCAATCAATTAATGCATGAATCTACAAATTGCTTATAAGATACTACATTACTTGAAAGACAACCTAGGAAAAAAAATTTTGTTAAAGAAAAATGATTACTCTTGCTCTAAAAGCATGCATCAACATTGACAATGGAGGTTCCATAGTAGATCAAAAATCAACTACGAGATGTTATTACTTTTCTTTATGATTATATGATAGCATGGAGAAGTAAAAAGTAGAAAATGATAAGAATGTCGATTACGAAACCAAAGTTGCGAACTACTTATTTGGCTAATGATTATTATAAATGATTTGAGAATCAACTAGGATTGGCTTATGAAGCCCTATTGTGACAACAAGTCAGCCATCAATATTGATCATAAACCTATACAATCTAATAGAACGAAACATATTGGGATTGATAAATATTTCATCAAAAGAAAATGAAAAGAATAATGTGTACGTAATATGTTCCATCATAACATCAACTAACTAATATTCTAATTTCTAGCAAAAGGATTGAACAGTTCAATATTTCACGATCTTGTATTCAAGCTAGGAATAAAAAATATCTATTGATCAGTTTAAGGGGGAGTATCAGGTTGTAGATTGGTTATAAATATAATGGAAAATTCTTTATATTTTAAAAATCCCTTAATTTAAATGACTTGTCTACCGCAATTTAAGGAAATTATGTTCCTTAATTTAAAGGACTCATCTCCTTCAATTTAAGGGATTCATATCCATCAATTTAAGGGATAGGTGTTTCCTAAATTTACTCTAATAATCTCATGTATAAGCCATGAGAATAATCAATCTAAACCATGACAAAAGGTTCTATGAGTGTAGGTTATTCAGATTAGGATAGCACACATATTAGATACTCTCATCTATAATATAAAAATAAAAATAAAAAAAGAAACAACAATAATTTGTGTACATAATGTATATTAATGAGTTATGATTGTTTGTTGTCAAGTGATTTCTTATCTTTGATATACACCTATTAAAGGTCAAACAATTAAAAAAATTAAGCTTAATTATCTAAAATAATTGAAACTTAATTAGCATTTTTTACAACATGATTTTATCATTAATACCTAATTGAATGAATTCGAATTTTGGTCACATTCAGAAGCATAACAAGTAAACCTTAAAACCCTCACTACTGATCTTTGTAGTTCTTGGTAGATCAAAATAAAAATATTTTATTTAAAAAAAATTAAACTTAAAATCCAAAAGACAAAATTATAGTCTAAACTTTATAATTTGATGAGGATTTCACAATTAAGGTCTAGACTTACCAAGAGTACATATTTGGCAATTGCAAGTTGCTTTTGCTCGTTGAAAATCAAAGAATTCTTACTTCTTTTGAAAAACATCTATTTGAACATCAGCTTTGTTTTTTTTCAATTGGATCAACAATGAACTTGTCCATACAAGTGTACAAGTCTAGCTTAATTTCTGGATGATTGAAAAAAGTATCATCATATTGAACATGGTAATTTGTGCTTTAGTGCATCAAACACAAAATAATTTAAAAAAACTTTTTTTTAAAATTAAAAAAATATATCAAAATCAAAAATTATTAAGTTTTGATGCACTAAAATGCATCACCCAAATTTTGCAACAAACCATCAAGCAAACGAATACACACACACACACATATGTATATATATATTTATAGATATTTATATATGTGTTTAAAGATTTATATATATTTCTATATATCTACATATTTATATTCATATATATAAACATATATATATACACACACATAAATTTTATACATGTGTTTATATATATATATATATATATATATATATATATATCAACAAGATACTTAAACAATAAATTGACATCTTTAACTGCTTGAGACACATCAACAAGTTTCAAGAAAATGGTATCACGTAAGATAATAACAAGAAAATTAATCAAATTTATATATCGCATATCTTCCCAACTAACTGACAACATGAAAACTCTTCACCTCTTCCACAATGGTTTTAGTATTCTTCACTTCCTCCTTTAATATTCACATTCTAAGCTCATGCATGGAAGAAGGTCTCAAATCATGACTATTAGAACCAACAGATCAGCGCATATATTCATAAATGATAAAATCTTTGCTAATTAAAAGCAGGATTATGTTCAAAGAAAAGTCTCTCATTGTCTAAACAAACTTGATTTCAAGCCTCCTTTACATTTATATAGGATTCATAGTAGGCATCTCTTGTCAAAGTTTACATAACACCATCAAAATTTGCAAGAAACCTATCCATGGGTCCCTGAATTCCCATTGAGAAGAAGATATCATCACCATTTGAGCCTCCTATTACACCCCAATAAGAATGGACATCTTCATCCTCTTAACCACTCCCTTAATAATTCTATTGCAAAAATTACATTTTACATAAACATGATTTTCCAAGCAATTTTTTTTTATTTTCTATATCAATTTAATAATAATAAATTAATTATTAAATAACAAGCACTAGATACAAATAATTAAATCCAGCAAATTAAATTTTTATTATGATTAGAAAAACTAATTATTTGCTAGGATTTTAGAAAACTAGTAATGGGTGCAAAAAAGGAAAATGATTAGAAAAACTAATTATTAAAACCAACATCATATCACACTTGTTGGGCTTAAAAAATTATAAAACAATTAAGAAAACAAAGACATAAAAAGAGCTCAAACTAAAAATAAAAAAATAAATAAATTAATAAAATAAAAATTAGAAATTATTCAAGAGTTGGTCATGAATTCATATGCAAAAAAAAAAAATCAGAAGGGAGAGGAATAGACTAACACCTCTTAAGATAGGTCTACCTCTACCCTAACATAAATTACAAAGATCGCTCTTTTTCTTTTTTTTGGATAGGTAAAAAGGAAGTCACAAATTTGACCTTTTGTTTTTTTACACTATCAACTAAAAAATTGAAGACAACTAGCCTCCACCTTTTGTAATTAACTTTAACAAAAAACTAAGCTCATACCCAAAAGTCATTAAAATAAAGACCCAAGCCACATAAATTTAAGCCCAATAACTAAAAAGAAAGGTCCAAGACAAAAAAAAAAAAAGATCCCATGAGGTTAAGCCTCAACAACTTCATTGAATTCAATATATAGGTCGATCAAAGCAATAATTGGAATACAACCCAAAAAATCAACATTTATAATAGCATCAGCAACATATTTCATTTGTGACAACATAATTTCTCTCCCATAGTAGATAATCTTTATCCCAAAAAAGTATGAGTTTTTCAAAATTCTTTTTCTGAATTCATGCCAAAAAGTGGCAGATGAGTCATGGCAGGTCTAGCATGCAGGTTAAAAAGGATAGTATGGGACAGCTTGGTGGCTCACTAGAAAATCAGATTATGTAAAGTCGTGTCAGGTCAAATCAGATCATGCGCTAACCCAGCACGAACCAGGTACATTTTCCACTCAAGCCAAATTCAGCCCATGTGGGTTAGTTTTGTAGGTCATGTAATGCCAAGTGCTATTGTGGCATGCTGACGAATCCCATCAACTCATTTTTGTAGATCTCGCTTTAAGTCATGCCAAGGATGCCCAGCCCATTTACCAATTTTATCCCCAGTTGAAGAATAATCATTGAGCTGATTGAATCTCAACTTGTTATCTCCATTAATAAGAATATCATCCACGAACTCATTAAAAGAATCAGCACATCATCTGAGCTCCTCCAAAAAAAAAACAAATAAAAACAAAGAGAAACAAAAAACAAAAAGAAACAAAAAAAAAACAAAAAGAAACAAACAAAAACAAACAAAAAAGAACAAAAAAAAATAAAAAAAAAAACAAAAGAAAACAAAAGAAAAAAAAAACAAAAGAAAAACAAAAAAAGCAAAAAAAGCAAAAAACAAAAAAAAAACAGATAAAGCAGGAAAAAACAATAGAAGACAGAAAAAAAACAGAAAAAAATAGAAAAAAAAAACAAATAAAACAAAAAAAATAAAAAAAGAATCTAGAATATATATATATGTAAATTAAAATATGTGAATGACAGTAAAAATCTCACAAAATAACATCTCTAAGACTATAAATTGAGTACTGGTTAAAAACCTAAGTAATTACTTTATATACAATTCTCCTTAATGTTGCCATGAAAAAAATATATTTTTCACATCTAACTAATATATCCTTTATTTATGAGATGATACTAGCAGAGTAAAAATTCACATGAATGTCATTTTGGCCATTTGAGAGAAAATATTCTAGTATTTCACACTGAACATTTGAATGAACCCCATCACAATAAATTTTGTCTTTAAGATAGTCGAATTTCTCGATCTTTGGATTACACAACCAACAACAAATTTTTTAAAATATCAAAATATAATTTTTCATCATGAATAAGATAATATCTCAGAAAAAAACTTGACCATATTAATATAAATAATTAAAAATAATAAAAAAAAGTAAAAAATTAAAGTAGCGCATCAGTATAACAATACTTATGAAACAAAGGAGATGAGTACAATTTTTTTATTTCTTCTGGAGAACGAATAGGATATCAAGATCAGAAAAGTTGATGACAGAATCATCCTGCTTCTCGAAATACTCTCAATCTCATTGACACTAAATAAGTTGTGTGTGTTGCATTTTCCTAAAATAGATTCTAAGTCATAAAGGTCAAGTCTCTTAATCTCTTACTCATCCTGAGCCATAATTAGAGTAAACAATAAGCCCTACCAAATTATTTTGACTCCAACGAGACCTCTTCTACTAGAAAGTCTCTAAAATCAACATGATATGTATGTGGTACACAAGACTTTATGAGAATATCATTAAACAATCAAAACATGCATCAGGCTTCCACATGTTTCTTTCTTTAGATGAAGATGATTATAAAAAAGTGTGCTACTGATGATAACAAAAAGTTAACATATAACCATCCTTGCCAATGATCAACGATAGTTACCATGCTGACAGCCACTATGGGCTAGCATTGTTAGCTAAGCATGTGCTATTTTGACATGTGTGTGTGTATGTGTGTGACACAGTTACGCATGCGAGTGTCAATGCTTTGTCATGAATTTGCTAAAACCATCCACTCACGGCTACACAAAAAGAATACAAGATCATAATCAACACTCCTACGCAGCACGTAATCTGGAACAAGTTAATATCTCAACATTCTTAGCCCTAAAAATCAGAGAGGCAATATCATATGAGTCTAGAACTAGAGACCTATTAGACTTGGACAAGGGCACTTCTCATCATACCACGGCACAGCCTAATTAACTGAGACCAAAATAAAACAGTGCATCAATGGAAATATGAACCAGAGACCTACTAGCAGTCTCATGCAAGCACAAATTTGACCTTATTTTAAATAAAAAGAAAAGTAAAGTTCACCCACAGATGCAATGGCTGATTTTCTGTTACCTTATCCCATCCATGCTCATTCCAAACAAGCGACAGGTTATCTGCAATTGTGAAAGGGCCATTTTCATAAAACATAGCCAACTCACTGCTACAACCAGGACCACCAGTCAGCCATATGACAACAGGGTCATCCTGGCTGCTGCGTGACTCAAAGAAGAAGTAAAACATCCTGCAATCAATAAACGAACAAATCATACAAATTGAATAAGATTAAACCTCAATTTTGAGCATAATACAAGCAAATTATTAAAATCACAATATGTTCTAATCTATTTTTAGACTTGTAATTTTAATTTTAGTAAAAAGAATATTCATAATAAATTATTCCAAGTGTACGATTACATAAACACTATTACATTGGATCTCATTTGAATTTTAAAGTTAAAATTATGAAATTGATCACTTGTGAGATCATATCTTAGTACGATGATAAGTATATTCTTCCAAGAGTAATAGATTTAGAGGTGTCAGACGGGTCAGGCCGGCATGGTCCTATCCGGTTTTAGGCCGCCCAACTAGGCTACCGTGCCGAGCCATGCACGATTACTGTACAGCGTAGGCCCGAAATGGACCCCTGGCCTGAAAACCGCCGGGTTAGGCCGGTTCGGGTTAGACAAAATCCAAATTTTTTTAAAAAAATAAGGTTTCGGCGACGCGCCGCCGCGACCCCGAGCGTCTTTGCTCTTTCAAGGCTCAGCGAGCCTCGCCTGTCCGACGTCGGCTCGTATTGACCACGTTCGGTGCATGGTCACATGTGGCGTGCCCACATGCCTGTCAAGGCACGACGGGCTGGGGCACAGCACTAGAGGTGTCAACCGGGCCGGGGACGGGAATTTCCCATGCCCGGGCTCGTGCCGTGCCTGACCATGGCACAAACGTGTCGTGCCGCGCCGAGACCAACCGGGCCTCATGCCGTGCCTGGCCCGGCACGGTACCGTACCGAAACAAATTTTTTTAAAAAAATTAGGGTTACAGGGGCGCCTAAACCCTATTTTTTTTTAATTTAGGGTTCGGCCCAACCGAGCCAAACCCAGCAAATCGTGTCGCGGGCCCGTGCCGGGCTGAACTCTACAAAACTGTGCAATGCCTGGCCCGACACGAAAGCACGATCGAGTCTGAAAAAAAAGAGTCGGGCCAGACCGACCGATCCCATTTGACACCTCTACACGGCACTGTAGCGTGCATTGCTGGGCACGAACACGGCACTGTAGCATGTAGTGCCAGGCACGGCTGAACCATGCCGTGCCTGTGCAAGGCCGGGCCGGCCTGGCCCGTTTTACACCTCTAGGTAGATCTTGGGTTCACGACCCATCAAATATGATTTCTCTGATTTTCAAGAGTAAGATTTTAAAAATACTTAATCTCTTCCATATTATTAGCTTCCGGTCAATGTTGATCAATGATGAACATTACTATTACCGCACATGAGACTTCCTTTATAGAACCAAATTATCAGATTTAGCCCAAAAAAAATTGATTTGATGACATAGGCACTTAAAAAACTTTTGTAGGCATATATAAAATGCTTATTTTGGCATGTGTGATTCAAAAAACAAGTCTATCAAGGATATTTTCTCACATTAAAAACTAATGCTTATTATCATTTTCAATAGTTTTTACCTTACATATTTTTTGCCAAATAACTTAGAATCTTCATACTTTATTTTATCATTTCAAAATATATCATAATTATGAGATTGTGGTGCATTAGATCCGTTCTTTACATCCAAAGTTAAGATCAATATTTACTTAATAAGTCAATGTTGACTAAATTGGTAGCCTATAGCTATACGTAGTTTATCTACTAATGCAATCATCATATCTATGGATAAAAATATCGATAAATATGAATATAGCAGTAGTTGAATTTTACAAACATACTAAATAAAATAATAATAATAATGGTGTTTCTCACATTAGTAAAATCGGCTACATACATTTTAATGTGCCAAATAATTTGATCATAATATAAATCCTCAAACAAATCTAATATTTAAATATTTTCTCACTTACTACCTCTAGTTTTTAATAATATGTAATATATATATATATATATATATATATATATATATATATATATTCGATTTGTTTAAAACTAATATTGCCTTAAAGCACAAGGCACCTTTAGGGCAAAGACTTTTATGTAAGACACGCCTTATTTTACATATATATATATAATTTAAAAAAATATAATCAAATATAATAATTATTTATCATCAAAAATATCAATATAATTATTAAAAACATATAAATAATACTCCTAAGCATAAGAATTCATAAAATATATCAAAAAATTAAACAAATCTCATCTTCAGAATTCCTAAAAATCGATAAAACTTATTAATATAACATGTAAACATGCAAACAATTATTTCTTGTCCAAATTCAAATATCTTCCAAATAAAACACATTAAAATAACTAATTTGTCAATAACAACTGATCCTCATTCATCTGCCACATCCACATAATGATCATCATCATTATCTGGTAACAGAAAATAGGAACTTTCATTTCTATTTTCCCAAAACATGTGTTGTAGAAAACAGGAACCTTCGTTCCAAGAATTCCCAATGCCTTTTCTATAAAAATTACTTATCTGCACAAAGAAACACTTGTAGAGAGCTTCGCACCTCAAGAAAGTTGCACACCTTTTTTGTTGTTTGTGCGCTTACGTGAAGGGGCCTCGCCTAAACCAAGGAAAGGTGTCATTGCTACACTCCGCCAAAGCCTAGGTACACTTTTCACAACCATACTCATATATAATTACTTATCAATTAACTTTTGAAAAAAAAATAAAAAAAATAAAAAAAATAAAAAAAATAAAAAAAATAAAAAAAATAAAAAAAATAAAAAAAATAAAAAAAATAAAAAATAATAAAAAATAATAAAAAATAATAAAAAAAATAAAAAATAAAAAAAATAAAAAAAATTATAAAATTAAAAAAAATAAAATAAAATAAATAAATAAATAACTCTTGGAAAACATTATCATGTCTTTTTAAAATTAATAACGATCACATGCAAAATATTTTTCATTATATTTATATAACTTTTCTAAGCAAAAGAATTACATATCTAAGTAAAAGATCAACCAGACAAAATTAAAAAAAAAATTCTCTGATAAAGTGATTAAATTACAAAGTTTCTTTTCAAGGATTATCTCTCAAAACTTAACCATTTGACTCAAAGTTACATCGTTATAGTTCAAGTAGTTTTATACATCACGTTAATTTTTTTAAATTGACAATAAATAACTATTCATACATTAGTCTTCCATTTTTCTAGTATCAAGAACCATATCAAAGAGTTATTTAATTATTAAATTTTAATTTCTTCTATTTATTTTTGTCTCAATTAAAATCTCATCAACTTCATCTATTTTCAAAAATTTTTATAGTTTACTTTACTTTTTATAGTTTATTATTTTACTTTTTATTAAAGAAGTTTGAAAAATACTTTTTTGTTTACTCAGAATAATTTATTCTTTATTAAAATTCTATCATTATATTCGTCAGAGCATACAACATAACTTAAATTTTAAATTTTTTAATTTTATTTCCTTATTATACAAATCATTTTATGTTCTTGTCTTATATTTTCTATTATTTTGCTACTCGACCATTTAGCCATAGAAACACTTGAAAATATTCCATAAAAATCATATAATAAAAAAACTAATATGAACAAATAACAATAAATACTAAATATTATTTAAAACTAACAAATTTAGAGAATATTGAATAGACTCATAATAACACATCATATTCATTTGACTCAATTAATAGTAAAAAAAATATCGGTTCATGACATCATTCTACTTTGACTTATGTTTTTAACTTAACGATGATTTTAATACCAAAATCAATTCTTCTAAAGCTATATTGAAGATATTTGCCTTCATGCATGTCACATGTTAATGAGCATGTGACATGCTCATCATGCACGTGACCTACCTGTCACGAACATGCGCATGTACATGCATGACAAGTAATAATATTTTTTTATACATGAAAGTGTACTTGGTCATTAGATTTTAACTCTAATAGCCTTGGACATAATTCAACGAACAGAAATATTTGAGTTAAAATATTAAAAAATAAAAATAGATTTTTTTAACTTTTATAAAATTTTATATTTGAGTATTTATTATTTTTTATTCTTTACATCCACTAAAATTTTCTCCTCTTCTCTCTCTAAAAAAATCAAAATTTTATATTTTTATTTCATTTAGAATATATTGTTGTAGATATTATTTTCATAAATATGTATATATTATACTTAGTGACAGAGAGTGTTTGATGTAATAAATCAAGGTTACATAAATGATCATTTAAAGTTTAGAATCTATTTAATATTATTCAAAATAAAAATATTATAGAAATCAAAAAAAAATTAGCCCAATGTAGGTATAATAAAAAAATTATAATTATAAAACTTATAGTAAGACTAGTAATCTTAAAAAATATATTAAATAATATACTAAAAAATATAATACATTAAATCCTAAGTAAACTTAAATTGACAATTAAGTCCTTTAATTTTAAACAACTTCGAGTTAAATAATCTTTTTAATTTATTACTATGAATTTGTATTTGCTAGAAAAAATATTATTATGTTAATTCTTGATATGACACTTCAATTTATTACCATGAATTTATTACCAAGACTAATTTATTGTATAAAAAAATATATTCAATCATGTTATTATAATATCCTTATGTCGACATATATAACTAATATAATAAAAAATTATAAATTTATAAAATAATTAATAATTAATAAACTTAAAAAAAATACTAGAATAATATCAATAATATCCAATATATAGCCTACTAATGATAACATTCTATTTACATGCGTAAGTGCCTACTTTGTTAATTCTAAGTGGATACTACATAAAAGAATATTTGGATTTTGTAAGATTATTTATTCTCATTATGATTATGTCATATATGATAATCTTTTGTATATTATAATCTTTTATTTAGTCCCAACTTAATTTTAACAAAGTGAGCATTGTCACATATTGAATAAATATCAACAAGACTAGTTTATATATTAAATATCACAAATATCATTCCAATATATATTCTATATTTATTAATTATAAATTATTTGTAATATTATAATTTTATATCATATATCCCTAAAAACCAACCTAAGAATCTTACAATAATATATTTTGATGTATTTCTACATATAATAATTAGTCTTAAATATTCCACACATTGAAATGTAAGATTCATACCAATACCAACCTAGCAAAGTTTTATCTAACAAATTCATGATGATAGATAAAAAAAAAATCATTAAATTTAGAGGTCATTAGAATTTAATGACCTCACTACCAATAATAATGTGGTCATAAGTATATACATCTGAACTATTAGAGAGAATCTCTTAATTAAAATTTTTTATGTTAAACATATACATTACATAATAAATTTAATTGTACAAATAAAATAAAAAATAATTTTTTTCATCATAAGTATATTCATACCAATAACTGATACTATTGGATTGGAATTCAACATATATAATATTAAATTTATTTATTGATTATCAACACGTTATATCTAATTTTATTAATAATAAAATTGATAAAATAATAATTAATCAATCAAATTATAACATTTAATTTTATAAAAAAAATCATTAAAAAATTTATGATATAACAAATTTATGTTCATTTATATGCACTTTGATATCGAGTATGTACTTATGTACATATACAACATGAGTAATATGTTTCATCATTATAAAAAATACTCATATTTTGGGGACATGAATTTTGAGAAAAAAAGAACATATTTATAATATTGAACTATCGTTTCATCTTTTTATTACTTGGTTATATATACAGATCAAAAAATATAAAAAATACATATTTAATTATATTAACTGATTACAAGAAATAAAAAATTAAAATTTATGAAAAAATATAAACATTATTAAAATATTATGAAATTAAGTATATTAATTATAACAAGCTTCCAAATACAAATTTTGATACCGTATTCAAAAATAATAATTTTTTTATTTAATTAGCTAGTGATAAATAACAAGATAATTAATCAAATATGTATAAACTATCGAGATACTAAGACACTGATTAATGTTTCATCTTGTCCAAGAGTGATATTAAAAACTTAGATAAATTAAGTTAATTCACTTTTAGTGTGTTAATTAAAATAACAAATAATCTACCAACCTCTCTGATGTATAGTAAGTATTGAATTTTAATTTTTTATGCTTATAACTAATATTTTAAATAGAAAGAGCAAAATCTAGTCAATATTATAAAAATTCTATCAAACTTTAAAATTTAAGAAAATACACAGATAAATCTTTAGGACCAAGTTAAAAGCTTACAACTAAATATAATCATGATATACACAATAAAACTTAAAATTATAAAAATTAGAATCAGTCTAATTGATATATGATGATCCTTTAGTTTTTAATATTTAATATTTGCCATATTTTTTATTTTTTATTTTTATTTTAAAAAATTATGTTGTAATATTTTATTTTACAAGTATCAAATTGTGTGTATGTTTATCATTTATGTTATTAAGTAATATTTTTTAATGTAATTTAATTTAAATTCCAATTTTAAATTAAAACTGATTAATGACCTTTAGTTAATCTTTTTTTTTATTCATTTCACATTCTAAATTTAATTATATTTATATATTATATATATAATTAATGCAGACTGCAGTGCACTGCAACACTGCCACACTACATTTTGCACTGCAGTCTACTCTCTGTTTCTGAAGGACACGTGCACCTACAAGTGCAGTGCAGGTGCAGAGTAGACTGCACCTGGATTTGCACACACAACACACAGAAGTCGAGGGCCTGGGCCATATGGCTGCGGAGTGTGGACCAGCCAGGAGTCCTGGGGCCTGGCCAGGGCACCTGGGTCACATGGGCCCTGTTCCAAACACAGGACTCAGGCTAACTGTGGCTGAACTGCATGGCACCCAAACTAGCTTGGGTTAACCGCATGCCAGGCCAGGCTCGAAGCATGCCCATGGGCCATTTAGTGCCAGTATGTTCCAAAATAACCCAATCTGGCATGCCATACACGCCCCAGTTCCAAACCGGGCATGCATGTCATGCCGGCACAACATAGCTGTTAAACATAACTGGCCCAGCATTACTCATTTGTCAATTCTAGTTTATACCTGGCCCACAAGCATGACACCAGCACGATCAGAGTTTGTTTTGTCATTCAAAGCAAATTTGACTCAATCAAGCTAGTGACTCGGGTCATGCCGTGCCACATAGTAATGCAGCACAAGGGCTGAACTCTCATGCCAACAAGGCCCACTCGGCCCATTTTTCATATTTATCTACATCTCATTCTAACACATTATCTCATACAGACTAACTTTAGGTAAATATGTCAAATGGACCGGGTCAAGCCAAAGGCACAGTCCGACTCTGCCATGCCTAGTTAGGCACGGGTTGCCCGTGCCATATAGCTCCTAGCTTAGACTTTGATATTTTCTTAAGATATAATAGGTATATTCTAAATAATGAATTGTATTACCAAGGACAAGATATATGATTGATATTTTCACAGATGTTAGTTTTTTGGTTAATACTCTAATAAATATTCCAATCAACCTAGATACTATTAATTTTTAGCCTACAAAAGTACGTCAAATTTCTCTTTGTTTGTTCAGGGAAACTTTAAAGATAGGATAATCTTGTTAATTGTGTATGAATATGATATTATTATTACGTGAAATAATGAACTATAGATCACTCAACTCAAAAAAAAATCTTTAATTACAATTCAAAATGAAAATCCTTGAGAGACTCGTATATTTTCTTGACATAACATCATCTTATTCTAACAAAATAGATGATATTGTCACAGATGAGATATGTGATTGATATTCTTACAGAAATTAATATTTTTGGTTGTGCTCCAGCGAAAACTCTGATTGACCTAGATATTAAGTTGTTCTCTAATACAATTCTTCCAATTGACTCAACTACCTATAAGAAAAATCAAATCAGATATAAACTATATAATTAATATAATTAATTATTTCTTTGATTTTAAATAATAAATTTACCTAGACACAATTTTTTACATAATGAGGATGATAAAGAAATCTTCTAAACTTTGGATTTTTATTCCAGATCACAGGCATTTGTATTTAATTAAGTATTCATATTCAAGTTAGACACCAACTTATACCAAAATGAGATCATTTACAAATTTTTATTAATTTCTTCGAGGAACATGTAATTATTTCACAATGAAATATAAAAATAGATTTCAAAATAATAACTGTAGACACATATGATATAGTTTAGATTTGACACGTACTTGAGAATACCAGATATTCACTTTTTTTTCAAGTACTCTCTATTATGATAGATAATAATGCATATAGTGAATTATGTCATTCTCAAAAGAAAAATTTGGATATTACTATTACTACATCCTAAAGGTTATATTCCACTATTCCTGTATCAAATCAATCAGCATATATTTTTACGAAAGTAATAAAGTTGTCTCATTTTATTTTTCCTAGAGGTGTCAAACGGGCCGTGCCGGAGTTTTAGACCGCCCGGCCGTGCTTCTGTGCCGGGTCAGGCACGACATGGTTACTGTATCATGCCGTGTCTGGCCCGGCATGGACCCGCAGCCCAAAATCCATTGGGTTCGGTCCAGTTTGAGTCGAGCCAAAACTCTAATTTTTTTTAAAAAATAGGGTTTCGGTGCGGCTTTCGTGCCGTCATCGCCCTTTTGGGGCTCGGCTAGCCTTGCCCTTCGGCCGTCGGCTCACAGTGATCATGCTGGGTGCGTGGTCACGTGTGCCATGCCCCTGTGCTAGGCCCTCGTGTCGTGCCTGGCATGACACGCGGGTCGAATTCCCTTAGCTCGGCACAACACGACTGCAGTCGAGGGTGCGACAGGCACGGGCCCAAGCACGGCATTGTAGTGTCTCGTATCAAGCCAAGCATGGCCGAATCGTGTCGTGGCTCATGCCAAGCCGGGCCGGCCCTATCCATTTTCCACCTCTAATTTTTCCTTCTTTAAAGCTTTGTAGTCTTGACCCTTACACATCAACTTGAATGAAAGTATTGTAATTAATAGTAACAAAATCATAAATTATATATTTTGTGAGTGCTTATCATTTTTTGAGAAGCACCGGATGATCCACCAGAAATCATGTATTGAGAAACATTCCCATAACCGGGTGAAAAAAAATATTTATTTGAATGAGATGGTCAAGATAGTTTTCTTGCAGTGAACTATACCTACATAATAATATAAACCATATAAATCATGAATAAAATAATCTACCATTTGGAAAACATATAAAAACATGAATAATTAAGAATGAATCTACTTTATCTAAAACATATGGCAGGCAAGGAGAATCATCTAAGCTAAACACTAACTATTTCAACTTACACATAGCCTTCTTCAATCTATCAACATAATATATTCTCATTAGAATTATAAAAATTGGTAGTTGCTCCAAATATCAACTACAACCACATAAAAAATATATTTCTTATATATAATTAATAATTACACATTAGTAAGACACTACAAAAAAAAGAAACAATTGGATTGACACCATCCTAGTTACTAAAAAAATTATCACAATATTCAACCTCATATGTCTAGGTAAAATCTATAATAACAAGTTCAGCTTTAAGCCAATCAACCTTTCTATCAATCTCATTCTTCATGGTTGTTAAGATAGTATAATATAAAAATATAAATACAATAATACTATGAGAAATTCATATATTAAATACTCTTATATAATGAGTAAAAATAATTAGGTCAACATGCATATCATGCACTTTCATCAAAAATACAAAAAATACAAAGGATAAAAAATAATAAAAAAGAATATTATATCCTTCATCATGCTAATGTATACAAGTCCACAATACAAAATTTAGAAAAAAAAAATAAATTGAGGCCTTTTCAAGACCTTCATAAAGATGCCTGCTAGATGTTTGGTTGTCTGCTTGTATGATATATAAATAATTTCATTATAAATATTCTCCCTTAGAAAGAAACAATTCATCTTTATGTGTTATATTCATTCATGAAATATCAAATTACAGACTATATATTTCATTGTCTAACTGTCATAAAAAAGAATATTGGGAAAAGAAAGAACATAGCCGATCTTTTCTAGTGGATAATATATTCAAAATATCTCATAAGTAAATATCATTACTGCTCAAAAATCAACCTCTAAATTGGATTTCAAAATAATTGCAGTTTTTACTTTTCCAAGAAATAAGATTATCTCCATAAAGAGTACAAAATCATATCATAGAGCTCCTTTCGAACATATTAGGACCCAACTCAAATTTTAATACACAGCTAGCTGGAAGTGTCCTTTATCACTGAAAGAAATCTCAAAGTCTTGAAGGCTTCTTCACATATATCAATATATGAAGACTTACATTAAGGTAAATATGTCGAGAATTATTTAAAAAATAACTAGATATACTATCTAAGTATACTACATTTAATCTAGCCATAGTCGGATATATAATCATCCAAAAAAATTTTATTTAAGTAGTTGAGTCAACTGAATGGATCATTATTGTGACTTTATTACAGTGTCAAACTTATTGTTTGTGGAATGACTCCAAAAATTAGTTAGGCAATTAATTTCGTCTAACAAAGATCTGCAAATAAACAGGTTGCACAAATAGTAAAATAGACATAAATATAGATATCGATCACACAAGAATTATATTATCAATTTGATCAATAAATAATAAATTAATTATTACTCAAGTTGAGAAGATAAACTTTAGTCTGAAATTTATACTTAAACTGATCATACGAGATGATTGAGTATCAATCCGAGATATCAATCTACAGTTGATTTACTTCTTTATGTATAATGAGTTTTTTTATTATTAAATTAATATTATATTTGATTGTTAAATGAATAATATGATGATGTGGATTTTCCCTTTTTATTCCATTGGCATACAAGATAATCGACAATCTTATATCGTTACTACCAAAAATAGTCTCCTTGTAATTGTGTATTTTATCTTTCACCACTCACTGAAACCAAACTTATTATATTTACAAGTCATTAAAACTTCTACATTAAAACCCTTCTTAGCATTAATTGGAATAAATTTAATGCGAGAGATTTGATACTTCATCTCGTCCAAACAAGAATTCCCAATAACAATCATAATGAGAATCTAAATTTTAAACTCTATTCTCAATCAATCATTGCTTGTATTTAGCTTAAATTTATTCCTAATTAGAGATTAAAATTTATCCTTATCATTTGGGTTTCATCAGGTTGCTATGCAAATTTTTAAGTTGAGAGTCAAAATTTTAAGTTGGAGTAATGGCCCTAGACACTCTTTGAATGCCCTCTAGAGCATAAAGTCGCATCAATATAGGAATGTCATGACCAAAATAAAAACTCTATAAAGCACATAATCATATCGACCATAGTTATTTAAGGTGTAAGTCACATAAAAGAATAAAAACATTTGGAGCCTTGAGATACGATACACAATTAAAATGTTAACTTTTTTTATGAGACACACTATGCATGAAGATACGTAAAAATTATATATTTCATTAATAATTATCTATGATTTTTATTTATTAATGAAATATATTTAAATAAATAATATCAAGATAAAAATTAAATATTATTAATATTTTTCTTAATCATAATCATTCAGATATATATAATATAATTATTAAATTTCAACAATCCAATAAATAAATTTCAAATTTTACATATTCATATCAAATATAAAAAAGAATATCATTAATAATTTCCTTCATAATTATACGTGTCAAATGGGTCGGCTGACCAGAGCATGGCCCGCGACATGACACAGTTCAATCGTGTATGGCTCGACACGACATGGTCCAGCACTGTGCCCAATCCTAAACCATGTAGCTCATGCCATGCTAAGCCGGCGTGAGTCATACCTTGTGCTAGGCCAAGAATGACCAACATGTCTAGCTCGGTGGCATGGTCCAGAAGCCTAGGAACCCTGGACTAGCTATGGTTGGATCAAAAGTCATGAGTCGAGTATTATCGAGTGACCACCAACAGGATGAGTTTTTTTTTAATCCAACCAAATAAGCTAGATTTTCTTATTGGCTGATTGCAATTGGCCGACCAAGTAAGCCGGCCACCTATTGTGTGAAAATGTAATGGGCTTCTAATAGGGATAGCAACAGGCACAACCTATAGCTATAGTCATCGAATTAATTAAATATATTAATTAAACATCTAGAATTACTATAGCCAACAAATTGATTAAACATATTAATTAAATATCTAAAATTACTATAGGCATCGAATTAATTCCAACAACTATTGTGGTTAGAAACCAATGGTCGTCATGATTTTGACCTATTTAAAATTAAAAAATTTAATAAAAAATAATAATAAATTAAATTTTCTTGTTTTCTATAAATAGAGAAGAAGAATTTTAGAAATTCATTCTCAATTTTTTCTCATCTCTAACTCTCTCTGATTCTCTAAGTTATTGTTTCATTTATTTCTATCTTCTAATTTTTCGTGTAGTATAATTCCTCTTTAAACTTCAAATATATCATTTTTTAATATAAATATTAGAAATACTTCAATGCTTGTGGATATGAGAATGGGATTGATGGTTCATGATGGTGTGGATGTAATTCCTAGCCTGTGCACCACTATAGAAAAATATAAAAACTAGTATTGTATCGCATACTATTTTGTTATAAATTTTAATCCCTATAGTGCTACTCTACAATTATTTTACAACTTTAATTTGATATTTTATTTTAAATAATATAAATAATTAAATCTCACATAATGAATGTAAGGAAAATGAGTATCAAATTAACGTAGACCTATATGTAGATAACAATGATAACCCTACCAAAAGGTCAAAAAAATTATATTTTCTACAACGACCTCGGCCCAAACCTATATACCACCTAAAAAATTAAAAACTAGAAAAATATCAATAATATAAACACACTTTAAAATAATAAAAACAAAAAATTATAATGATATCAATAAAGAATTAGTATAATGTATATATTATAAAAAAATATATAAATAAAAGAATACATGCAAGACTTAATACCTAAAGAAATATGTCGATCAATACGGCAAAAAAATAATATATTAAATCTGAGACAAATCAAACATAAAGATAAAATCTTTCAAACTGGATCTAGTTCAGCTTCGTTGACCCCTTCATATACTACAATGATATTAGGAGGAAATACATAGCTAAACTAATTATTATCATGGGTCTCCCAATTAGATTTTCATATGATCTTAACATAGTCAGTATTATATAAATATACTTTCAATTTGCTTATCATTGGATTCCTATGTTTATATGTAGGAATAATATAGTAAATTTTTATCAATTAGAAAAATACTTATTAATTAATTAATTTAAAAAATTTAGTAAATTTATGTTTGTGACATCCGATATATGGACTAGTTACAACGATGCATCATTTGTATGTCTCACTGCCCACCAGGTAGACTCAAATGGATAGTTGATAAAAAAATATTAAATTTTCCTAAAATTCTCTATTTTCATGATGATCATACCATATATGATTGTATAACGAAAATTTATAGAGAAAATAATATTCTGAAAAAAATATTTAGTAAAACTTTCAATATTACTTCTAATAATAAAGTAGTTATTACTATGTATGTTACAACTATAAGAAATTGACCGTTAGATGAGATATCTTATGTTAGGTACATATGTTATGTGATTAACCTAATAGTACATACAAGAATAAAAATTGTTTCTCCAACACTAGAAAAAATATGAAATTCATTAAAATACTTTAAGATGCCTACAAACAACAAGAGTTTAACAACTTATATTTGTCTACGATACTTAAAAAAAATCAACATATATAAGACACTGTCAAAATTATAGCTACTTAATATTAGAGTAATGTGTTGACTACTAATACATGATATTCGATTACATTAATTGTAAGATTGACAAGCTTATTATTGATGATTTTGACTAGGATATAAGAATTTTATTTATAAAATTCCTAAAAATTTTTTATGAGATGAAAAATATGTGTTAGACTATGTACATTCTCACCACTTGCATTGTATATAGGTGTATATATAATATTGATCGCATATTTAGCAAGAATAGAGATTACACTGCACTTAGTATCATAAATGTTAAAATGAAAATCAATATCTTTTATTCTAACTTTGTATTATTTGACTACCTGTATGTATCCTAAGATTAAGGTAAAATGGATAAAAAATATTGACATACATATTCACGTGCATGAATTAGGTATATCCTATGTTGCACGGATACGCCTAGGAACTGCCGTGTCGCCGTGTCCGACCCGTGTCGCCGTGTCCACGTGTCCGACACATGGACATGGGTCGGATATTCGTCAGAGACATATCCGACGCGTTATTCGGAAATAATCGTTGTTAACAACAGACGTGTCGTTTACCTACAGACGCGTCGTTTACCAACTGACGCGTTTTTACGATTCTAACGTGTCGGAAATACACTATATATTAATTATTACTCCTACATCTCCAACAAATTGAGGAGCACATCACCGATAGTGAGTTGCCGACAAGTCGATTACGAGAAATAGTTATCAATTATCATTGCGTCAAACGGGGAGGGGAGGAGCACACCGTCGAGGCGCTGACAATACCTAAGGTAACCTAATTCTATAAAGGGAATGGGGGTTTTGGAATTTGTATCGGGAGGGGGAAGAGTTTGAATATTGAAACTGTAAAGGGAGGGTGGTGTGGGGGGGGGGGTGTTAAAGGGTTTAAATTTTTTTTATATTATTTTAAAATACAGAATTTTAAATTATTTTAAAATACAGTATTTTAAATTATTTTAAAATACCTAATATTTATAATTAATAATTTTTATTTTTAATTTTATTTTTTTTATCATGACGTATCTTAGTCTTATCCGTATCCTAGTTTTTTAGAATTTGCCGTATCCCCGTATCCTGCCATATCGTATCCCCGTGTCCGTATCCGTGTCCGTGCAACATAGGGTATATCAACCTGAAGAATTCATTTACAAAAAATTAATTGACCTATTTTATTTTAAAATACTAGGTATGATAATTGTAACCAAGCTCCGAGTACAGACATAAATACCATATTCGAAGATGATGACTTCTCTATTTAGTTAGACAAGAGCAAAATGATAGGATAGATCATTAAATAGGAGTAAGTTCTATCAGTACTTATATATTAATTATTATTTCATCCTATCACATGATGATAATACAAACTTAGACATTTTACTATGATGAAAATCATACAATTCAATCTATTCTGTGCTATCTAAGATAGCACGTAATCTACTTACCTCATCCAACATCTAGCATAATATCAAAATCTATTTTTTTATAACAGCTAATATCATTTCAAATAAGAGATTAAAATTACGACCAAATATCATAAAGACACTTGTATGCATGAAGGAATAGAATAATTCGAGATTAAATATTCAAGATAAGGCATAAGAAATAATAATGGATGATAATTCGTTAGACATAAAAATCAAGAATATTGAGGGCGATGGAAAAGAGATGGAAATATTCGATTGAAAATATTCTATTGCTAATATTTTTGAAGATTTCCATGCAAAGAAAATTGGAGAATTTAGAAATGTATTTAGTGATGGATTAGTGACGGAAACATTTGATTAAAAAATTTCCGTCGCTAATGTATTTTCATAAATTTCTTGCAAATAAAAGCGTGGAATTTAGCGACGGATATAGCGATGAATTTAACGATGGAATTTCTCTAGCTAATTAGACCGAGACAAAATTAATCGCTAAATTATTATCTGAAATGTTTGTTTACTATTTTATATTTTATTGCAAGTGATTATTCCTTAAATTTTTTTTTTCACAAAATATATCCATTGAGCTAAGGAATTTCCATAGCTATTTGAGCTAGAAATAATTTCATCACTAATTTTTAATGATTTAATTTTTTTTTATATATTATTTATTTTAATATTTTATTTAATTTTGTATATTAATTATACATATGACATGGTCTATAGATGAGTGATATCTGAAATACACATTCTCCTCGTATAATTATAAAATTAGATTATTATAAATAAATAATAAAAAATATATATTAATACAAAAAAAATTAATTTTAATAAAGACTACAATAACTATTAATAAAGACTATAATAACTATTAATAAAGACTACAATAATATTAAATAATTAATTCTATAATTAAAAAATTTTAAAAGATATTTTAAAAAATAAATGAATATACATTAAAATTTCTACTAATAAAAAGATTAAATAATTTATTGTAAAATAAAATATAATATATTTATAAAAATATCATAATTAATGAAAAAACTAGTAAATATTAATATTATTTTAAGTATAAAAAATAGTTTTTTGACTAAATGAAATTTTTTAAAAAAGAATTACTAAAAAATTGGAAATTTTTGAATTATGAAAAATTTTTAATTTTTCATAATATTTAAATCAAAATAAATTGATATTTAAAGATAAATACAGAGATGTTTGGCCCTATTGAAATTAATAAGAACAATATAATTGATATTGATAATGATGACGATTTACAACTTCATCCACAGTATCATACCATAGATATTGATTGATATTGATCATTCTTGATTAATATCATTTTTATAGTATGCTACATTGCTATTGCTTGTTTATTTTATCATTTTATTTTCCATTTTAATTTATGCACTTTTATGATTTTGATTTCTCTATTAATAACTGATGTAAGATGTATTGCATTTGATATTTGATTGAATTGTATTTTTCAATTTTTCTCAATTAAAAGATCTATTGTTTTTTCATTTGATTTATGCATAATTTTTTTAATTAATAAGTTAAATTTACCAAAAATTATAATTTACATTAAGCCTTACTCTTATGCAGCCTTGGGATTTAGGATTTAGGAATAAAGGTAAAAAAATATCACTTTGCATTACCCAAACATGACCGAACCGACATGGCCCACTCCAAGCCCAACACAATCTAGCACTGCCCTACACTATGTGAGCCGGCTGAGCTATGCTAGGCTGGCCAATTCACATGTCATGCTCGTGTTGTGTCCTACACAATATGGTAGCACGACCATATCACACACAAATGGGCTATGTTAGCACATCACAGCCTATTTTAACACTTCTATTCATATAAAAAATTAAAAGTTCAAAAAACAAATAAAATAACTACTCATGGGCCTTCTTCAAACTCTAAATCTACCAAATCAATATCCCTATTATTCATTTCAATATCACCCTTAAACTCTCATTCATCTTCATCTTTCTCTTCTAATAAATAGATTATATCTTCATCTTTATCAATTAAAATAAAGATAAAAATACATTTAGAGTTTAATGTTGTTAACTTTAGTATTTTGATTGAACTTACTTTACCTCTTGTAAAAATCTTAAGTTTTTCTAACTTCACTAGTTCTTGCAACATCACCTCGTGTTAAATCATCATCTTCAAATATCAAATCATATTTTACAGCATCTTCTATTTTTCCCAACAATCATTTATTATTATCATCTATATTTTTTAAGAAAATAGAATCAATGATATGACACTCAAATCATTTAAGCATTGTTATTTCAACTTATTTTTTCTCTTACTAGAGGAAAAATATGATTATTAGATTACATATTACATTAATTAATATAATAAATATATTTAATTTATATAATTATTGTGAAAACTTATATTTTCAAAGATATTACAATTCTTTTCATAACCGAATGTACTATATGTTAGTTAGAGAACCGCGGTGTAAACTTTTATAAATTTCTAGTATTAGATCCAAACATATCCCATTATTCAGCTATAATTAATATAAATAAATTATCAACTAAATATTTAATATATTTAATCAAAAATATATATTAATTTAAATACACTCATGCCTGGAATACTATGGAAAGCTGCAAGCTAGTCCATGGCATGAATTAGGCCGTGCCGAAATAAAGTTCCTATCATGGGAGGTGCGGCATGGCATGGCATAGCATGATAGCTGGTGAGAGTCAATTTCGGCCCAACTAGCCAAACAAGCTAGCCTGGACTTGACCTATGCTAACATGGATGAATCAAGTTAGCCTGAAATGAACTGGGCTAGTTTGGTCAAGCATGACCCGATTCGACCGGGACAAAAGGCATGCCAATGGATCGTGTCGAGCTAGCTTGACCTAGGCTAACTGATTTGGCTAGCCATACCAAAACAATCTCATACAAGCCATCATGTTGGGTCGTATCATGTCAAGCCTCCCATGCCAAAAGACTAGCCTGGCATGGCCAAAGTAGCATTGCATACCAGCCCACGGCATTTCCAAGCAAGGTTCTTAATTATGCCATGTCGTGGGCCGTACCCAGGCCACTCAGCTTGATTGACACTTCTAGTTGTGGCACAAAGGAATGCACAAGGAACTAGTGCAAAGATATGAGTGACATCATATTCTCAAAAAGAATAATAATATCTCATATCAACTTAATTTACCTCAAAACTCAAAATATATTTCTTATTTCGTGTGAGCATATTATAACTATTCTATGAGGATCAAGGTGATCCGACATATAACAAGTCATACCAAGCACCAATATGAGAAAGTTTATTATGCAATAATCATAAAAGTCATCTTGGTGGAATGAGTTATGAGATAAAAAATTACATATTAAAGCAAAAATACTTTGTGAAATAAAAGAAAAAATCAAATAGCAAAGCCAGTTGAAAACCCTTTGATGCATTATGTCGATTCCAAAAGAAAATTACAAAGTTTCATAATGATATTTTGATGAGGCATCAACAAGATTGATGGTGAAAAATATTATGACCTATTGTAATTCCAGAAAATATTAGTTCATGAGCTGAGTTTTTGAAAACTTTCAAATGATCCTTAATAGGTTCCATGAGAATTCTAAAAAATTATAATTTATAAATATTTCAAGGTCTCTTTCAATCTAAAATATTCTAGGAATTTCTCATGTAATGAGATTGTGATATGTGATAAAATATAAATCATTGGGTAAAAAGAACTCTCACTATATAAGGAAGCACTCTTATTATTTACTCACTTAAATTTCATTTATAGTTTTTTTTTTTTTTCTAACTATTTCTCTCTCATTACTAAGTTTATGTGCGGGATGTTATTGTCATAACTCTTATGAGAAACAAAAATAAACTAACTTATGCAATTAAGGAAAAAAATCCTGACCTAAAAGACAGCCAGTATAGAACTAACACATTTGATTCATGACACTAGCACCATCCTGAGTGAGATTATATCATAGAATGAGACTTAAATATTATAATATTCAAAATAAGTAATAAAAGAGACCAAAGAATAAAAAACATGAGTATGATATCACATATGAAAGAATGTGTTGAGTGTGACTCATTAGTTTCTTCAGTAAATTGATTGAAAAGTCAAATCAACAAAGTTGGCTTCATAACCATTTAAATTCTCGAGAGACTCATTTATTTTGAACATGCTATATTTATTCTATTCTCCTAACATAAACTCTAAGTCCTGAATGAATAAGTCTCCTCGTTCCTAACTCATTCTAAGCTAGGAGCAAAGTAAACTTATGAACTATCAAATCATTTGGACTAGAGAGACATTCTCTTTCTAAAGAAATTTAACTCTTCAAAGTCAACATGCTCTATCAAATTGTATGGACTAGAGAGAGATTATATTTCCAAAGAAACTTTATTCTCTTCAAAGTAAATATGTTCTACACGAATTGATACATATGATAACTTCATAAGATTATCAACATAATGTACATCAACTTCGAATATTACTAGTGGATGAATCTCTTTTAATTGGATGGCCAAGTGATAGTATCGAGGAATAAGGAAAAAAAATAAATTTAGATGAATTTTCTAAACAATTACTCTCTGTGTTAATTAAAAAAAGAATCATTCTAAAAAAAAAAATCAAGATTCGCCAATATTTTATCAGTCTTAAATTAATAACATTATACCTTTTGTTAGTACAAAAGAAACAAATAAAAACGTACTTAATCGCCATAAATGTCATCTTGTCTAACAAAAAAAAAGATCATGAACAAAGACTCTAGAGAAAAATGTTTTAAAAAAAAATTTTTTAATAAGATCTAAAAAAACATGATAAGAAATAACATAATAAAATATTTAGTTAATATAATAATTTATAATTAAGGCCATATCTCCTCAAAAATAGTTCATAGTATTCAAACCAAAGAAAAGTATCTAAGTTACCACAATTAAATATATATTTTTCCTTTCTGTAATCTCATTCTATTATTTCATCATTATTATCAAATTCATTCTCAATATTATTTGGATTTATACCCAAATCAAGTTATTACTTATTTTTCTTATTATTAATATATAATTTTGAATAATATAAATTTATATTTACACCCTTACTAATTTATCAATTCAAATATTTTATAATAATATTAATAATGTTTAATCCCTTTTACTCAACTAAAACATTTGGCACATATCTCTCTGAATTTATACACCATACTTGAAACACATATCTCTATTGATTTTATTTTTATTTTCATTCATAAGTTTTCTCACCCAAACATTTACATTAAATATTTAAATTAACTAGAATGAAAAAAATAAAAATTACAAATCATGCAGCATACTGTAAGCATTATCAATAACGTATCAATAAAAATAAAACATTTAAATTATCAAAATCCATCAAGTAAATAAATTTAAATTTAATCCATAATTAATTTTTAAAATGTTTTGAGATAACATTTTTATTTAACCAAAATTTAAATGATATTTAACTAGCTTTTAAATTAGTTAAATTAAAAAATATATATATATTAGCATTAATTATCAAAAAAAATCAAAAAAATTCTCTTTACAAAAAAAAAAACAAATTCCCGTTTGGCACCATCATGTTAACAGGCACTGGCGCCATATTCATCCAGTGCAGTAGCGCTATAACATGATAAAAGAATAGAGATGCCCAAAATATGGACATCTACCTCAAATTCACAGTTAAAAATTATAAAGCTCATGCAATAGAGCTCGCTAAGAATTTCGATTTACTGTTGTAATATTTTAAGTTATTTCAAAGTTACGAATTTTAAAAAAGTGACGCCTCTTTAAATGCGAATTTGCTTAAAAAGTCAAAAGATTCATCCTTCGAGACAGAAAATAAAACGCTGTGGTTCATATAACTAACCGAGCATCGTAGGAATGCTTAATCTTGTAGTAACCAGCGTGGTGCCCCAAATCCTGCTCTGATATTTGATAATTCTGCTGGGAAAAGTTAGGGAAGTAAAGCCTCTTCTCCACAATCCTGTTTGATCCATTAAGGAAAACTCCATTTCCGCCATAGATCAGGTTAATATCATTTTTCGGAAACAGATTCAGGCCTCTTATCAGATCCCGCGCTTGAACGGACGGTAAGTTAGATACTCCGAAGTGAAATCCGTTGATTTGTCCCAGAGAGAGGATAATCGAGCCCAGAAACAGAAGGGCGTAAGGTGTGTTCTTCATTGCTTATGCCTGTGCTTGGGCAATTGGAGGAAGAAGCACGCACTCTAACTAAACATTTTGCTGCTGCATTATCGCATTTCACACAATCTCACATGCACATGCGTTTTGAATGATTTTTAAATATATACTTTTGTTTAGTTAGAAGAAATTAAAAACACTCAAAATATGTAAGCTTGGGGGTATAATGCTTTCCCATACTAAGGTGGCGTTTAGTTTGGAAAAAATTTTATATTTTATGTTTTTCATTTGTTGGAAGTCATTCTCTGGTTTTTAAACTATTTTTTGAAAAATAGAGAATGTATTTGGTGTATATGCTTGAAAATATTTTGCTGGAAAATGTTTTGCTGGAAAATGTTTTGCGGGAAAATATTTTGCTGGAAAATGTTTTGCGGGAAAATATTTTGCTGGAAAATGTTTTGCGGGAAAATATTTTGCTGGAAAATGTTTTGCGGGAAAATATTTTGCTGGAAAATGTTTTGCGGGAAAATGTTTTGCTGGAAAATGTTTTGCTGGAAAATGTTTTGCTGGAAAATGTTTTGCTGGAAAATGTTTTGCTGGAAAATGTTTTGCTGGAAAATGTTTTGCTGGAAAATGTTTTGCTGGAAAATATTTTGCTAAAAATGAAAACATAAAAATGCGCTTAGTATGTATAATATAAAATATATTTTTTATATGTTAAATTAAACTTAAAAAAACAATACATAACTGAACAAAATCATTCACAAAAGAGTTTAAACATGATTTTGATCAAAATCATTCCACATTTGTTCTGCTATGTCATCACAAATTTGTCCCATTTATACTGTTTTGCTTGCATCTACTGTAATTGGGTCTTGCTATGCACCATCCACTTCATCATTGCGCATCAGTATTTTTTTTTTTAAGTTTGTTTTATTATTCTACCCTCTCTTTTGGCGGAGGAATACCATTTGTACAAACTAATACTACCCTTTTCCCTTTTACATCCTTTCTCAAAAATAAACGATAAGCCTAGCTCTATAGATTTATACTTTTGATTCTCTTCATTTAACTATGTATTATGAAGAATGTTTGCTAGTTTTGATGCACTTTTCTGGACTTTTTTGTTCAAACTATGTTTGTGATCTTTTCCTGCCTTTCATAACTTTATTTGGCTCTTTAACTTTGCTTTTTCAACATCACCTCTCACTGCTCCATATACCTTGGCTTTTTGTTGACCCTTCACCCCTTGATGCCTTACCGAGCCCCCCTACTTGACAGGTCTCCTTGGTTCTTAGAGGTGTATATTCAGACTCTTACTTTATCTGCAGCATTAACACCCCAAAACAATCAGTACCATGCATAATTACCGCTATTATTCTCTTACCACTCTGTGAACCTGTTGAAGCTTCACTCCGTGTCCCTTCTGTTGGCTTTGCTGTATACTGCCCTATACAGACTCCTGCCGCCTTTAACATTATTAATAACAAGTTACAGACTCTATTTTCTAGCTCATTACACTTCAAATTCAACAAATTACAAGCAATACTTAAACAAGATAAATAAGCTGTCATCAATACTCTAGTCCCCTTTTGGTATGTTCCTTGAATGTTTTTCCTGCAAAACTAACATCCCAATACAGCCAGCACAATATAAGTTATATTATCGCATCTATACCCTTACCAACTTGCGTCTGCTTCCCTGTTGGGGCTTCTTTCAGGAGGCCTTCTACGGTCATCATGCCCAATGCCTTTTTTTTATTATTTTTAAAAATGTTTCTCATTCTTCGAGCTGGCCCTTTTCCCCCATCAGGACTAGGGAGATTTTCAAATATGCCTTGCCGCCGCCTACATTTGTCTATATAAACTGCAATAGAGTGCAATAAAGAGAAACAAAAAGCATATACCAAAGCAAGAAATTATTCCACTAAATTTTCTTTAACTTTTGTTTTATTCTTTTAATTTTGAACTCTAATATAAGGAAATCCTATTTTGTCAAGTCTTATCAATCCTTTATACTTATCTGGAATGCTATTCTCATCGAATTCCTGAAACCCTTTCCTCATACCTTCCTCTGCTAATTTGTCTGCAAGCGCATTAGCTTCCCTACATATGTGAGTAATTTCCCTTTTGAGTTCAATTACTAATTCTTTTATCTTATTAATATCTTCATCTAACCTCCATAACTCTATTTTGTCTTTCACTAGGTCTACTAAAAGACTCGAGTCTACTTGTATTTGAATTTTGTTGAACCCATTTTCTTTGCAAATTTGAAGACCCTTATATAGGGCCATTGTTTCTGAGTGCAAGACTGAAGAGGCTATTCCTCTTATTGTAAATGCATTAATTACGCTACCTTCCTCATTTCTTATTACTCCTCCACCTCCTGCCATTCTCATGACTCTTTTAAAGCTTCCATCTGTATTCAAGATAAGGTAGTCTTTTAGAGACTTTCTCCACTTAATAATTTTAATAGCTGGTAGTTTTCTAAGGCTTGTGGAAAGGCCCCATGACTTTTTTTCATCAATGTCCTTATTTTTTAGTTTTATCGGGTTGCATGCTGTTATGAATGCGCTTTCTCTTTTAATCTCTTCTAAGATGTTCTCATAGCTCATCGGGATATTCTCAAAACGACTTTTATTTCTAGCTTTCCATATGCACCATATTGTAATATGAGGGATATATTGTCTGAGCCATTTGAGAATTTTATTCTTGGTGCGCTTTTGATCCCAACTTTCTAATCTATCAATAAGATTTCCTGTTTCTGTTTTAATTTCTGCTTCTGTTTTAATTTCTGCTTCTGTTTTTAGTCTGCACCACAATTTATCAGTTATTTTTCCTGTAGAAAATAAGTGCTCAATACTTTTTATCTCCTTTCTACAGCATTCACATCTAGAGGCTAGCCCTATTCGCTTTCTTTGTATATTCTCATCTACCAGTATGACTTTTGCATGAAGTTTCCACACAAATAAATTAATTTTCTGTGGGATCTCTTTTAACCATAATCTTTCGTAAATATCCTGCCACTGCCTTTTTCTTCTTACTAAATTTTTTGCCCTCTTTAATGAGAAAATTATTTGAGCATTAAGCTTCCATTTCCATCCTTTACTTATCAGAATCACATGATTTACTACTATATTTTTCTGTTTATTCATTAATTTCCAACTTTTTGACGCCTTTCTAAAGTTAATCGGCTTATCCCCAAGCCCGTATCTAGCTTTTATATATGCAGCCCAAAGACTCCCATTTTCTTTTTCTCTCCACCAGTTCTTGCAAGCCCACGCTTTAGTTATATCTTCTAGTGTGGAGAATCCTAATCCAGCTTCTTCCTTAGGCTAACATAAATCTTGCCATTTTTTCCAGTGAAGCTTATTTTTTCCTTCTTTTTTCCCCCATAAGAAATTTGCCATTTCTCTTTCTATTTTTTAACTATGATTTTTGGTGGCTGAGTCGACATTAAAACATGCGTTAGAGAACTTTGAAGTACATGTGTTATAAGTGTAATTCTTCCTGTCATACTTAACAGATTCACCTTCCAACTCGCGATTTTATTTCTTATCTTATCCACTAAGAATGATAAGTATGCCTCCTTCACCCTTCCTTCATAAATTGGGCATCCTAGGTATATAAGAGCACCATTTGCTTGCATGAAACCTGTGATTCTACTAATCCTTTGAGAGGTAATTTCTGATGTATTTTTGGACGTAAGGAATTGACATTTATTCTTATTCAATGCTTGTCCTGTTTCTTCCTCCAAAGAATGCAAAAATATCATCATATTTTTCAATGATTTACTACTGGCATTTGTGAAGATGATAATATCATCCGCATATGCCAAACAATTCACAGGAGGAGTGTGCCTAAGCTGCTTGAAAGCAATGATTTTATCCCTTCTCATTTCCTCTTTTAAGCTAACTATAAATAGTTCTAAATATATATTGAATAAAGCAAGGGAGAGAGGGTCTCCCTGCCTGAGTCCTCTTGTTGGTTTAAATTCACCACCTACCTGTCCATTTACTAGAAGTTTTACCCATGCACTTGAGACACACCTATACATCAAATCTATCCAGTATTCTGAGAAACTCAACTTTCTCATGAGATAACTAAAACATCTCATTCTACTCTATCGAAAGCTTTAGCCAAATCTAATTTCAGAATAACATTTCCTCCTCTCACTTTTGTTCCTATTTCTCTCATCATTTTTGATGCTAAGTTTATATTTTCCACCATCAATCTGTTTTTTACAAAACCTACCTGCTCAGGCGATATAGTATTAGGGAGAATATTGCTTATTCTATCTTGTAATATTTTAGTTAAAATTTTAAAGACATAATTACATAGACTAATTGGTCTATAATCTTCCTCCCTCTGCGGGTTATCTTTCTTAGGTATCAACACAATGATGGAAATAGCCCAAGATTTTGGAATTTCAGCACCTACAAAGATCCATCCAATGGCTGCAAGTAGATCAGTTTTGATGATATCCCAACTTCATTGAAAAAAACCATTATTCCAGCCATCCGGACCTGCAGCACTATCTTTGTCTGCACTGAATACTGCTTCTTTAAGCTCTTCTTCCTTCAGAGGTTCACCTAGAAGATCATTCTCCTTTTCTGAGACTCTTTTTACAATGTTTCCCATTAACTTATTTTTTCTAACCATGCCTTGTCCGCATAAGATATTTTTGAAGTGATTATGTAATATATTTTTTATCTCCTCCTCCTTTTCTATCCAATCCCCATTTGTTGACCTCAACCCTTTTATTTTACTTTTTTGAATTTTAATTTTTGCCATTGCATTAAAAAATTTTGTATTTTTATCTCCGTCTTTTAACCACTTAACTTTCGCCCTCTACTTCTAGAAGACCTCCTCCATGTGCATTTTGAGTCTTAATTATGCTTTAGCTTTATTGAGTTTTATTCTATCCTCTTGACTAGAAGTTTGCGCATTAGTATTTATTCTATACTATACTTCATGAATAATGTATATAATGCGTGATGGTGTCGAATAAAGTTGTGTAAAGTACAACAAGTTGTAAGAATTAGATGTTGCCTCCGCAATGGATAGCTAGGCATGTGCTTCATAATTGGAAATCTTGCTTTTAGTACCCTAATACTTCGCTCAATGACATTACGCAAGCAACTGTGTCGATAGTTGAACAATTCTCGGCGTCCACGTGGCCTGCCTTGGCCTCGAAAGTCTCTTAAGTGATATCTCTGACCTCGATTGGGTAAGCAGAAGCAAGATGCGAGCCAAGCAGGCCCACAGCCATAGACCCAAGGGAGGAATCGCACGTGAAATCAGATGGAGAACGAGGGCCGGAGTGTTCTCCGGCAAAGGGAGAGAATGACTTTTTATCGTTCTCTCATTTTCTTAAAAACAAGCCCGTGTTTTCTCAAAAATGAAAAATGAAAACAAGCACGCAAACAACTTTTCTAGAAAAATGTGGAAAACAGGAAAATGAAAACGAAAAAACATCAAACCAAACAGTACCTAAAAGTCTCTCCCGTAGCGTGAGTCTTGGGGAAACTCCGAGTGCTTTGTTGAAAATAATTAAATATGTTTCAAAAACATATATAAATATATATTTTTTAATTATTTCTTATTATAGATACATAACAATAATATATATATATACACACGCACACACACACAATAATAGAACTAGAAGAGATAAATCTATAAACAATATAATATTGGCACATACATATACATATAAATGAAAAACACTCATATCTTTGTTACTAAGTTAATATATTCTTTATTTATATTTTTTATCCAAAACTTTGCAATACAGATATTATTTTAATTCTCAATGATAATGCAGGATATATAATGGCATCAAAGTTTGTTATTAATTAAAATTACAATATTTTAAACATAATGATTTATTTATATTTTCATGCACAGTTCTAATTTAAATTTGTTATAAATGAAAAGAATGAAAAATGATGATACATGCATGTAGTAAATTTATAAAAGGTACATTTTATGTATTATCAATAGTGAATCAAATGAAGATTTTATGATAACTTTGCATGCAAACATTAGATTAGGAATATTTATCTGTTGGCACTATAGTTGTAATGCATGTACATCATAAGATATGTGAGAGGAAGCTAACAATATTAGCTAGTGTAGAATGAGACAAATATGGAATATTAGTGTTAGGCAATACATGTGTCACATGACAAGGTGATGCCAACATATCCTCTGTATGTGTAGGAGAATACGGGGATATATTTGTAGTATCATTGTCACTAAATAAATATTGAATTCCTCCTTCATGAACTATTAGTTGACTTCCTCAACCTCTTCCCATAGATTGAGATCCTCGACCATTTGAATTGTCATCTCTCATACCTAATTTAAGTTTCATAAATATTGACAAATATAAAGACAATAACAAAATGTAATGAATATGTCGTACTAATAAAACACAATAAGAAACACATTGACATTTACATATGTGACAAAATAAAGTAATTAACACCCAAATTGTAATAGTGAAAAAATAAGTAACACAATTAACATCGAAGTCAATAAATATCTACTCATCATCAAAAATTTCTAACAAATCATCTCTATCTACATATTCATCCTCATCTAATTGCACAATTAATTTTTCCTCATTATCTTCTTCAATATTTTGCCATAAGATAGATTGGATGAAGTTTCAAAATATTCTCTTGAACTGCAGGTACACGTGATGGTGTCACAATGACATCCTTTTCAACAAAATCCATAACTAATCTATGTTTTATTTTACAAATAGCCCACTAATCATAAGTATTTCTTCTTGTAGTTAGATAAGTGATATAGCACACTTGTTCTAATTGTAATGCAAGAATATATGACTCATACTTATGATAATATTTCTTATGGTGCACATCTATAATGTTGTATTAATGATAAATTATAGTACCCAAATTTAGAATATGATCAAATCATTCACACTTAAACATACTTATCCTCTTAATTGGTAAGGTAGCATACTCCAAGTATAGAATTTTAATTAATCGACAATGAAAGTTAATATTAGATGCAGCAGAGTTAGACCCCTTAACACATACACAATTATTCATTGCAGCTCTATTTGAACCATTTTCAAAGTATAAAATTTGTATCCACTTACATAATGTATAGCTCTATTTGATGATGAAAATCATACTTAAAAATGAAACAAAAATAAAATGATACTTATATAATCTGCACATTATTTTTTAGAAGCAAATATGATAAGTTATATACTAACACATTTTTAAAACCAAAATATAAAATCTTTGTCAATCTTGGCATCAATATATAAATATATAAATATATAACTTTAATATGTGGTTCTCATTTCCTTAATTCCTTAGTATACATTCTAAAAAAAATATATTAAAGTTATTTTGAATATTAAAATAGGTATATCACACACCATGAAAAAAGAAATGAAAATTTAAAATGATTATAAATCTTACTCAATATAAGATATAACTTCTGTGCAGTTAAATGAGATATATGAGTGCACAACATGATACTCTTGGTCATCCTAAATATATTTTGATTTTGTTCTACCATATGATCAACCCGCATAGGTGAAAATGAAAAGTGTATCATCTTCTAATTCAACCCTCATACCATAATCATTATTTGGTGATATTTTGTAATGTGACTAATATACTTAAGAAAAAAAGTAGTGTAAAAAAATACCGAAACTTCTTTAACAAAGTAGGTTTTGCATATCGATTCTTCAACTTTGACTTTTATTCGAACATTATTTTTTAATTTTCTAAGATATCTAAAAAATATCTTAATTAGAATAATATTTATTCATCAAATATATTTAAATTTTTATATGAACAAATAAAAATTATATAACCTCTCAAATTGATTCATCCAACTATATTACACAGTGCCTACTATCATGGATTCATAAGGTAAGTGGATCGGAAAATGTTCTATTGAATTGAAGAATCTAAGAGGAAAAATATGCTTAAGTATGCATGTAATTATGGGTATATCATTTTATAATTGATCCATGTCTTCATTTATTATGATATTACAAGTAAAATTCTTAAAAAAAATACTTATTTCACTCAATATTTCCCAAATAGTTTTTGGAAGTAATTTCTAGAATACTATGGATATTAGCCTCTGCATAAAGTCATGAAAATCATGACTTTTCATCCCAAATAACTTATACTTTTTCATATCAACACATCTTTCTATTTAGATCTATATCCGTCAGGCAACATGAATTCTATTAGTCATTAGTACAAAGTTTCCTCTACAACCTTGTCAAGACAACAAGCATTAGAGAATTTATTCACTAATTCATCCCTATGTAACTATGTATGTAAATATAACTCTTTTAAATCATCTCTTGATTTGACATCGTCTTTTTATTTTTTATCCACATTCATTATAGTATTAAAAATATTATCAAAAAAAATCTTCTCAATGTGCATCACATCTAAGTTGTACCTAATTAAATTGGTTTTCCAATAAGGTAATTCATAAAAGATATTTCATTTCTTCCAACCACATATGTTAATTATTCAAATTTGTGCTTTAGTGCAATTAACATCAAAATCTATATTATTTTTTAAGTCTTATCTTTTAATTTCCTCTAATTTTTTGGTGCTTAACCTCAAAAATGACGCACCTTTTACAACTATTTGGACTTTCCTGATGCATTAATATTTCTCCAAAATGGATATTCTATATATAAGAACTTATGATGGTTATCTTTTCTTGATTTACTCAGAGAAAATACATAAGGTCCTCCAAATAGTAAGGACAAATAAGTTTCTATGCAATACTCCATCCTAACTTATCTTTTAGGTTTCTCAGATAGAGCATAATAACACACAAAAACATGTACTAAACTTTCATGCACATCTATGGTAGTAACTTATATGGTGTAATCATCACCAACCATGAAAAGTATTATTGTCATGTTTGTCCAAATGGATAAAATCTATTTGTGCATAACCCTAATATAATATTTTGACTTTCATCTATAAAATATGGATGAATATCAATAAAATATTTCTAAGATTGAGAATCTGAGTAATGTCATATAATGTCTTCTTTAGTAGTATACTTTTTGTGCCAACTCGTGTCATTAGTAGTAGCTTCATATGCAAATAATATTTGCAAATAAGGAGTCAACAAGAAGTAATGCATATTCTTATAAGGAATATTTATTTTTTTTCTTTTACATATAATGTATTTTGTACTAAGGATAGTTATAGAAATTATATTTAATTATTAACTATCTTCACCATGATATATCATGTAACCATTAATGCAGCAATATATTTTTCGTGCAAGTAAACCCAAATCTCACATTTACTTTTTTATACTGTAAAACTTATATATATTGATGTTTCTTTGTTAACAATTTATATAATAACTCGCAAATTTCATTAAAATATTTTTTTTAAAAAAAATGATATATGACCTTTAAATTCAAAAATATGGCCACTATAGATAACTTTAATTCGTACTCATATTTTGAAGTTCAACTTTCTAGATATATCATATATTTTCATATTATACTTTCACAAATTTTTTAGCTTGGCAATCATGGGCTACAGAAAAACATCAAACTTTTCTTTTTTGTTTCTTGAACTAGGAATGATAACATAAAAAAATATGTACTAATCTTTTATGCATATCCATGACTATAAATTATATAATGTAACAATTACCAGCCATAAAGAGTGTTATTACCTTGTTTGTCCAAATAATCAAAATCCATCTGTACATAACTCTAATCTAATATTTCAAATTTATCTACAAAAGATATATAAATATCATCAAAATATTTTCAAGATGAAGAATATGAGCAATGTTGCATCATGCCTTATGCAATAATATACTTTTTGTGTCAACTTATATCATTAGTAGTAACTACCGATACAAATAATCTTTATAGATGAGGAGTCAACAAGAAGTAATGCATCTTATAATGAGGAATATTTGTTTTTTGCCTTTTATATGCAAAATATCTTTTGTACAGAGGGTAGTTATAGAAATTATAATTAATTATTTCATTGTATTTGCTTTAATATATCATTCAAAATATCTTTTATATGTAAACCAAAACCTCACATTAATTTTTTTTATAGTGTAAAAGCTATATGTTATGGTATTATTTTTTGATAATAATACAGATAACAGCTTGCATATTTCATCAAAATATCTTTTTGAAAAATGATATTTTGCCTATAAATTTAAGAGTCTATCCATCAAAGATAACTTTGAGTTTTCATATGGATTATCTAACCAAATATATTCTTTTGATGCTTTGAGCATTTCATCTGGATTGAAGGAATGACAATTAATATGTTTTAACATGACTTTACATGCATTGTTGGGATTGACATATTCTATTACAATATTTGAATTAACACTTCTATGTATATAATACTTAGTTGTTTATGACAACTATTTCCTCATGTTTATATTAAACATTATAGTCTCTAACAACTCTATTTTTTGTTAGATGAAACATATAGTGTCCACATCTTAAAATCTATGATTCTATTATTTATGATCATGTGCATCTTATTTTTATTCTATCAATTAACTAAGTGTATTCTTCAGCAAAGCCAATAAACTCCTCAATCTCTGCTACAAACTTATCAATCAAAAACTTATCTCTTAATCAAACAATCATCCATTGTCGACGATCAATTCATATAATATTTTTTATTCTTATAACATATAATACTAACATATATGGAATAATAATAATGTAGATAATGATTTATTTATAATAAAGTTATAATAACATATGTATGATATTACATAAATATCATAAAAATATTGTAATCACTTCATTAATAGCTAAATTTGCATTAAAATGAGATAATGAGGATTGTATTAATCTCTTAGATATTTGCCAATAGATTTTAGTTGTATTTTTCTCATATACAAAAAACTAAATATTTCATATTTATCTATCATGGATAAAATTTCAAAAATCAAGTAAAAATCACATAAAACTAAAACATAATCATACATTCTAAAGGAATATATGAAAAATTATTTTGGCAAAAAACAAAAAAAATCAATATCACATAAATGTATTGCTCTTCTCAACTTGTGTGAACGTTGAATTGAGGAGAATGTCAAATTTTCTAATATTTAATCAGTTAACACTCATATACCTATATAATCTATAAACATGTTAAAGTACATCGAACTAAATTCATCAAAAACATAAATTATGTGTGTGTGTAAACAAACATGCACAATTATATTTATACATAACATGTTCAGTTTATTTGGAAATGGAGAAGAGAATGAATTTGATGAGAAATGCCAAAAAAAAATTAATCTATTGCATCTATATGTCAAGAAAATAAAGAGCAAATGAGAGAAATCAATAGGTTTTTAAAAATTTTTATGTTTTCATTGAATCATGTTATGATATGTCCGTGTATTATCGAAATGCCAGCAAGCTTGGCATTCTTGTAATTGACGTGAAATAGGTGAGAGGTAATTTTGGAATGATGTGTGTCAATGCGTTGAAATATAAATCTCAAATTTTATCATCTATATTTTTATTTTGACTATCAAAGGAGTTTGTTTCCATGCTACTTTGCTGATGCCCCTATAAAGACCTTGTGTCTTTTAAAATTTTGCATTCAGTCAATACAAATTAAACTATAATTGATGAGTATTTAATTATGTATATACCTATTATTTTTGAAATTAAGTATAAAAGTAAATATTTAATTAAAAAGTAGGGATATTCATCACATGGTTACCATGAAAGAAATCAATAACGATGAAAAGTAATATTTTTGATACTAAATACCAAATGATGTTTTCACTAAAAATTCTACTGAGTATATTTGGGGAGATGAAAAAAATTAAATTGAATATCTCAATGATAATGATTAGGGCGACAAACATAGGCATGGAGAAAATCAATGTCAATTAGGTGGATGAGGATGAAAGATTAGTGGTAATTTTTCCCAAATCCTAAAATGATTACGATAACGAACAAAGTGTTCTTCGAACAAAAATTAACGTTAAATAGCAATGGAATTAAGTTTCCATTTCAAAAGTAGTGACAAAATTGAATTCCGTCACTGAAATTATTAAAGTATAATAGCGATAGACTGACAATCCATTTCAAAAAGTGCAAGGAAATTTCATTTCATCGCTAAATTCTAAAATGGGTCTATAATCTATTTCTAACTTAATTGAAATAGAATTTATTTCCATCACAATTTTTAGATATTTTAATAATAATAATAATAAATACATGTAGAAAGAAAATTTTTCATCGCTAAATGTCAAGCAAGGTAATCCCTAATGACCCAACATGATAATAGTGATGGAAGATTAAACCGTTCAATTTTGTCTCTAATTTTGTTTTCATTTAATGTGAATTAATTCTCACCTTCAAATAGCAATGAATTATTATTTTATTTCAAAATTTTATATTAATATTTTTCCTCTGTTTTTAATCCATTTCAATTCTGTTTCTAACTTTAGAAAATAAATTGAGCATCTCTATTTTTTATTTCTATTTCATCATTTTCTTGTAGTATACATGTATGCATGTTAAATATATGCATGCATGTTTATATATATGCTTGCATGTTTATATATATGCTTGTGTGTGTGTGTGCATGTTTATATATATCACTAAAATAAATAAGCCAATTAAAAATCAAAATTAGAAATGCCAGATTCCATTTCTAAAATTAGGAACATAATTGAAATATATTAGAAATTAAAATCAAAGTTTTTTTGAAACAATTAGAAATGGAAAAAAAAAAATCATCGCTATTAAAAGACATGAATTAATTGCAAATATATATAGATAGAATTAGAGATAGAAATTAAAATGACATATTATTCTATCACTAATTGTGATGCATAGTCAAGTAAAAATAAACTTGTGTGGTATTTAGCAATGAAAATTTAATTTTCTAACTTTAGTGATGGAAATAATTAATTCCATTTCTTTTCATTTAGAAATAGAATCATTATAGGTTTCTAACTTTAGTGACGAAAATAAATATTATCGCTAAATTTGAAATGTATTCAAAGTCCATTGCAATTGGACTTAAAATATATTAGTGACATAATATTTTTCCATTGCTAATTTAGAAATGGAAATTAATTATGTCATTAAATTATGAAAATTAATTTTTTTAATAACACTTTGAATAAAAGTTATGGTTTGGGTGTTTTTTTTTTGATTCTAAGTTCACCCAATTTGGGTTCAAGTTTGCTTTCCTCCATTAAAGTATTCGTCATGCCATTCATCTATCATTTAAGTTTCCAATTTAGTATTTCCAATTTTCCCATATATATTATATTTGAGAATTGTAATTTTTGTGTGTTTCGGTGTTACCTATAGTTCTTTTCATGTTTAACATTCTCAAGGGTTCTCTCTTCTTATTTTCTTGAATTTTTATCATGATAATTTAAAAATTTTACATTTTACATTTTTTGCACATACTAGGATTTGTTCAATTTTTAGGTTACCTAATTGAGGTATGAAATATTTGTGCATTTTATTGTTTCCCTATAGTTTTTATCATACTAATTAATGTGGAGTTGGTATACCCTACTAGGATTTGTTCACTTTTTAGGTTACCTTAATGAGCTATGTAATTGAATATATAAATATTAAAATTTAGAAGATCGAAACGTAATCACAATGAACAACTTTAAAATTTGAGATGGTTTAAAAAGTTTGAAGGCATTAAATTTGTATGTTAAAATTCAAGGTATGCAACTTAAACACTTTATATATATATCAATATATCAAAAAATTGGTAAGTATGCAACTTCAACAATGAATAATTTATATACATATTAATAAATATTAAAAGTTGAAAGGTAATAACATTGGATAACTTAAAAATATTTGAAGGTATATGCAATTTGAAGGTTGAAACTTGAAATGCAATAACAAATGAACAACTTAAAAAAATTAGAACCTCATTTCAAATTTATAGAGTTGCTTGATTGACACTTCACCGAGGTACAATCTACTAAATAACACATCTCATTGTTTTATATTTAAAAAAAAAATGCATATAACATCAAAGATTTGGTGGATGACTATTTATACTATAGGCATTATATGGACTAGTTAATATCCCTATTAATTTATAAATATTCTCCATCACTAGTTGACTTTTTTGTTATTTTTTCATTGACATATTGATATGCATTGCCTTTGTGAATTTTTTGAGGATTTCTATTACATAAAATATTGTTTTCAAAATAGTTAGTACATGATATTAATTTTGAAATCATGAATTATCACATTGTGAATTTTTCTTTTTTACTTAGTTTATGTAATTTCATCATATATAGATAAATATTAAATATTTAATTTTATGTATATAAGAAAAATATAACTCAAGGGTTTTGATTAATATCTAAGAGATTAAAGCAACCCCCTTGTCTCATTTTAATATAAACTTACCTAATAATGATATGACTATAACTTTTTCAATTTCGTTTAATATGAAACACTATTAAAATAAATGCATTATAATATATTCTTATTTTATATGGTTTTTGCAGAAAAAATATAAATGGAATAACACTTTGGTGTTCTTTGTGAAGGATATATAATAACATATGGCTAGTGTCAGATACCATGACAATGTTGAAAAATGGAGAAAAAAATATAGTAAAGATGCAAATCTATGTATACCTAACAATGACAAGCTTGATGAGCTTAAAAATCATCTATTTTTTAGCTTTTTTTTTTGGCATGTTATTATATTCAGAAGATTGATTTCATTGCTGAATTATAGAAATTCACTCTTTTTATGATTTTGTAGGTTTCAATTAAAAGAATTGAAAATGCAGCAGAAATTCAAGAAATTAGCTACATCAAATTTATCACGACAAAACAACTTTGTCGTAACAAGAATTTGAAGCATAACTAAAAATCAAGTCAAAGCCAATGAATTTTGTTGTAGCCAATAACATAAAGAGAGGAAAATGGGGTTATCACTACTCAACAAGTCTCCAACAAAAGAATGGTTGTCAAAACACTAGACAGAGATGAAGACAATATTATTTGTCGTGACAAAGATAGTTCATGTCGCAACACATAATAAGTTGTGACCATGATGTGCAAGCAATAGCAAGAGTGCAAGATAAGAAAGATGAAGGTGGACTCAAGGTGTTTTTCAGGCACCATAATAGAATGAATTGTGTGATATCATGAAAAAAAAATTATGTCATGACAAAGAATTCTATTAGCTGAGAATCCTAAGATAGAAATTTCTGGTTGCAACAATAATTTCAAGCAAATAAAAAAATACTTGGTCATGATAACAGAAATAGTTCATGATAAAAATGAGAAGAAATAAAAAAGTAAAGGCCACAATAAGAAATTTGCTTAGGCCAGTCTTTCTGAATTAAACAAAAATAAAACAAGTTTTAGGGCCTAGCATAGAATCATATAAAAACCATATCTTCTTTAGAAACAAGGGTTTAAAAAACAAACCAGTAAACTAGCACCTGATGGATCCAAGTATTTTACATTTTTTCATTTTTTCTTCTTTTAGAGTAGATTTAGATAATATTAGAAGATCTTTTTTTTCGTTATTTTCTTTTGGATTTGGAACATAGCTTGTTAGAAATATGAATCTGAATAATTTTTGCTTATTTCTTATGAATCACTAGCTGCATTGTTTTGAAATATGAACAAATTTCTAAAAATCAAATAATTCAATTAATTACAATCATAATGTTTTTCCCTTATTTGTAGTCTATTGGTGATTGTGATCCAGAAAATTAGAAATGTAATTTTTTGTGGATTGAAATAGCTATTGAGTATGGTATTTTTATGTAGAAATTAGTTAAAGTTTTTTGGAATAAAAAATTGAAATCTAATGGGTTGGTGTTTAAAATCAATTAATTTATTCCCAATGTTTGTAATGAATACTCATCACTTTATTGTATCCTACCCTTATTTCCTAGAAGCCTTATGAGTGATACAAATAAGATGATTCCTAGGAGTTAGTGAACAAATAATTAAGCGGGTATATTAGGCTAATAGTGATGAACAAATGAACTCTATCAGTTTATATTGATAAGTCCTCATCTCACTCAAAGATATGAAAATGAAGTAATTATCTAGATAAAAAACTAAAGATATCATCTTAATCTTTCGAGTGATCAATATCCTTGTGTTGGCTTAAATATAATCAAGAAAAGATAAATCTTTCTATGATTTTAAGGAATGGACACCAATTATTTGTAGAGACTTGCCAACATCCATGTCTTGGGAAGCAAGATACATGTACTCTTCAAAAATAGGTATGAAGTATCGAAAAAGAAAAATACTTAGTTTTCATAAGAATGTTCAAACTACCAATAACTACTTAGATCTTTGACTTCTAGGAAAATAATGTTATCTAAGTGGTAAAATATATAGCTACAGGAAGAGATCGAATGCTACATGATAAATATAATATTGATAGATTTCAATTTTTCTTTAGAAAAAAATCATGATAGAAAAGTTTACATTAATTAACTATTTCAAAGCATTTCATGCCAATGTTAATTTATAAGAAAGAACTGATCCAGTATAATTTATCTTTGTAGATTTCTTTTAAATTTTACTTTAAGTTTTAGTTCTTTTATTTTCTTTATTTTTTAAATAGTAACTAAAAATATTTTTCAAGGTTGTTCGATTAGTGTAAATATTTGTAGTTTGGGTAATTGGTAAATCAATTATTATTAATATCTATGAGAATGATATTTGGACTTACATCCATTTTTACTAATTATATGACTTGTGCACTTTTAGTATCATATACTAAATCCACTTATAATCTCCATTAGACAATGTCAAATGAGAGTGATTTAATCTATATAGAAGAGGACAATCAATTATAATGAATGATACATAGAAACATATGACAAGTGTCAGATATAATGACAAACTTGGTAAATAGAGAAAGAAATAGAGTAAATATACAAAGCCCAATAGTATGTTTCTTAATATTTGGATGAAGTGGTGGGAATACTAGAATAGTTAGGAGTTCGAAGTCTTGTCCCATATGGCATCAAACAATCTTCAATCAGAGAAAGCTGGTGAAGGATAGGACCTTCGAAATATATTAGAGGTTCAATGGCTACCTATCAACATTCAATAGATTTGGTAAAATTGTCGTTCATGATCTATTATTATTTGAATTTTGTGAATAAAAATGAATATATATGTGTGACAATGTATCATGTACCTCAATAGTAACTATTATTTATTTTCAAGAGGTTGAGTTTGGACATCCACCAACACAATTTGAGGTGTTCAAGCAAATGTATAAGAAAAATAATAGATCATTTGTGGACAAGTAGTCAGATGATATTAATGTGAGTTTTTCAATTTTTACTTATGGTGTCATATGTAAATTATAATTAATGAAAGAAATTAATGTAAAAAAATTTATTTTTTGGCATTCACTAAAATTAATATGCAAACTCAAGTATTTTTACAACTAATGAATTATTATATATGGACTCATTAACTATGATGACTAATTTTATTTTCATATTAATTTTTAGCAGAGTGATGATAATTTTATATGTTAGTATAAATTTTATTTGAATATAATAATGATTAGTTTTGTTGTATTTTAACAATTGTAGAAAGCTATAAAAATAAGGGTGCTATTACTTCATTATTAACATATCCTTCTATAAATGTACAAGAGATTGATGTCGTACATATTTACATTCATGTTGTCAGAGAGGAGCCAAAAAAATGGCAAGCGTACAATCTTGGTACCCATCCATCTACATTTTATCCAAGTTCTATTTGGAGTTCTTCATTATCATCTTCCAATTACAATAATTAGTTTGATGAGAGGTTACGCGAGGGGATGTAAGAAATTCAAGATATTTTGCAAAGAAAAAATAAAGAGATACAACAAAAGAATGAAGAGATGCAAAATAAAATTGAAAAATAAAAAAAAGAGAAGAATAAAAAATTAAAAGAGAGAAAAAAATGAAAGAGAGGAAGAAATACAACAGAATTTTGAAGCTATAAAAATTAATGTGCAAGTTGGCAGAGGCTTCATCTTTTTCATCATTCTGAAGGTCCATCAAGATCTTCGGAGGATAATACTCATTTTGATAAGGACTCTTAATTGTTTGTGATATTGTGTTATTATCTTTTTGTAACGAAAGTTTTTGTTGTGAAAATTTAGTTTTGTGTTATTGTTTTTTGAAGTTATGAATGTGTATTGTAATTAATAGATTTTAATGTTTGTTATTTGATGTATTACTCTATAGTGGATATTATGTGAATGTCATTGGATGAATAATATGTGCATGTACTTACTAGATTGTAGATTATATGATTTCTATATGTATTTATATGTTATATACAACATACAAAAACTACAACAAATGAGACATGTTTCTATTGTAGAAATTACAAATGGAAAATGACATTTCTAATTTAGAAATAGATTTTACATTTCTATTCTATTCCATCACTAATTTAGTAGTGGAATCTGAGATCCCATTTCAGTAGCTAAAATTAGTTTTGAAAAAATTCAGTCAAACATTTTAGAAATCTCCAGGCTTTATATGTTTCTAAAATTTAGAAAGAAGCACTTTAGAAATAAAATTTTTCCATTTCTTTTGAGATCACTATTTGAACACTGCGACAAAATTAGAAATGGATTTGAACATTTCTAATTCTATCTTTTCTTGTAGTGTATGTCTACATGTTTATATATATGTCTGCATGTTTATATATATGCTTGCGTGCTTATATATGTTTGCATGTTGATATATAAATCTGCATGTTTATATATATGTTTGTATGTATATATGTATATATAAGTTTGCATGTTTATATATATAGTTGCATATATATATATATGTTTATGTATTTTTATATATATATATTTGTGCATGTGTGCGTACCAGAAACATGATTTTTCCCTTGTTGTGACATGTCATTGAATTTTAAAAAAATTAAACAAGAATAGACAATTAGAGCAAGAACTGAAACACAATCCAAAAAGATGATGGAATAAGAACCCATGACATATGCACACTTGATTGTGCCTCCAACCATCAACTACGTGTTGCAAATCACTTGGTAAGTGAATATGTGTGTGTGTGTGTGTGTGTGAAAATATAAACATATATGAAGATAAAAACATGTATGAATACATAAACATATATGAAAATAGACATATATGAATATAAACATATATGAATGTGGACCAATGGTTTGTAGAGGAAAGCTTTCCACACAATCCCTCTTGAAATAGGTTTGGGAGAGATAGATCCCTCTATCTCATGCCTTTGTAGGGATGAGGCCAATTAATTTTTTATTAACAAACAAAACATATTACTCTATCCAATAAAAATTTTAGGATGAATATGACTCAACAATTTATGCACACGACAAAAAATATTATTATTAATACTTTACCAAGATCAATAAAATATATTGTTTCTTACTATTCAAAAATTGGGGATGTCATGTCTAATGAGTATCAAACATAAAGTACATTGTCATTTGATAAAAATATTTGTCATCACATCAATATATAACCATCAATATGTACAAGTAACATACAGACTTCATATATGGAAAGTTATCTCAGTATTTTTCTTGTTCAAACATACTCAATTTTAAAGTTATTATGAAATTTGACATTATAATATTTGTGTAATCAAACACATATACATGTACATTAGACATGTAACTCATACATATTAAAGTTCCATGCCTTTGTGATATTGCAAATCATGATTCAATAGTAAAAATTGGATAATGGCTCATTTTTTGATTATAATGTATACCAATCACTAATAACATGGAGTTTTGTTTTTTTTAATGTCCAAAACTCAATAGCAAGTGTAAGAATTGAGTCTCAACGTCCCCAAATGAGCTGCTAAGTTTAGCACCACAATCAGCAGAAACTAATCGCATAAGAAGTACCACGCGAGACTCAAAAGGATAATATGAGGAAGACTTGACATAAATCAACATGATCATAAACATAATTTTAAAGAGTTTGTTGTTCTGAGTGAATTTTATATCAGTCATACAAAATTAGTGAGACAAATATTAGTTTGACCAATAAAATCTCAAAATTATACTCGATTTGAAAGGGGTATTTACACGAGAATAAAAATATAAATAAGTGTTAGGCCAGATGGGCTCGCCCATGATTCATTTATATGGCTAGCAAATGGTATGACCGAATCTAGACATTGGGTGAGCCCAAGGTAGGGGTGGTTGCTTATAAATCAAGCTTGACCAGCTCACATTACCTCCAACTCTAAAACCATGACATGATTGTTTAACACTTTCTTGCTATAAAATTGGAACTATCACGAGACCATTCGAGCTTGAAACTACACCCTCATAACCAATTGGGCGAGTCTATGAGGCAAAAAAAAAATGTATCTTTTACAAATGTGTAATTTCTAATATAAATGTTGTGTCCATCAAAATACTTATAATTTTGCTATTTTCTTAGTCATTTTTCTAGTTACCACATTTTATTTGTGAAATATTTCATTCAATATTCTATAATGAGAACGTTTGAGGATGAAACTATCTTTTGACTAACCAGGCAAGTCCACGAGGCACAAAAGTTAATTTTTCTAAAAAAACATGATATTTGATATATACATTTTTCTCCATCAAATTATTCATAATTCTTTTAATTTTCCGTTGTTTTAAAACCTCACTATATTTTTTTAGCACCAACATTTAATTATAATATTTCAATTTCTAATAAATAATCAAAATATATCATTTATTAACTATCATTTCACATATTAAGAAATAAATGACCAAAATAAATAAAACAAAATTAATCTAATTTTTTTTATTTTTTTATTTTTTTTATTTTTTTTATTTTTTTTTATTTTTAAGTTTTTTATTTTTTAAAATGTTTTATTTTTAAATTTATTTTATTTATTTTAATTTATTTTAATTTATTTTAATTTATTTTAATTTATTTTAATTTATTTTAATTTATTTTAATTTATTTTAATTTATTTTAATTTATTTTAATTTATTTTAATTTATTTTAATTTATTTTAATTTATTTTAATTTATTTTAATTTATTTTAATTTATTTTAATTTATTTTAATTTATTTTAATTTATTTTAATTTATTTTAATTTATTTTAATTTATTTTAATTTATTTTAATTTATTTTAATTTATTTTAATTTATTTTAATTTATTTTAATTTATTTTAATTTATTTTAATTTATTTTACATTTTTTAAATTTTTTTTACTTTTTTACTTTGATCATTTATTTCTTAATATGTGAAATGGCAGTTAGTAATTGATATATTTTGATCATTTATTTTCATCAATACTATCCCTAAAATACTTTTGAAATGGCAGTTAAATACATATTTACTCATCGAATTATCATATTATTGAAATGTCAGTTAAATACATTTTTTTCTTTTTGATGAAACTACAGTCAACATTACATTCACATATCAACATATAATTTTTAAATTGTGAAAAAAAAAAAAATTAAATGTTAATTTATCATTTCTTAAACATCATTCTCTACAATTAGCATTAATAAGTCAGTTATTATTTTTTTTTAAATCAAAACACATTTAATTAACAAAATTAATTTTTTGAAAACTTATTTCTTTAATAAAAAAATTATAATATTATGATAGTTTGATCCTCATGAATGTCAAATAGTGTCGCATAATTTCTTTATTAAATACCAAGACTCATAAATGAGGATTAAAAAATAATAAGAAATGAGTTTTGGTGAGAGAGACAGAATGATAATTACTTGAAATGGTGATTTAATGATTTTAAAAAACAATTTTCATAACATAAACATACCAATTATATTAAATAGTCAAAAAAGAACCTTTAAAACATCTCTAATGAGCTAACTATTTATTCAATTTTAATTATTTTAGCTAGACAAACACAAAAAATTATCACCATCTCACTCTCTATTCCACTCTCTATTTATAGTTTACTCAAATGACTCAACAAATTTGAAAATACATTTGAGCTCTCTAAATTTTATCTCTTTTTTTTTTCTCTATCTCTCTCTCTATATGTGTTTTGACTTTTTTAAAATTATTAAAAGTTAAATGTAAATAGAGAATGTGATTGAATGGTATTCTAAAAACTTGCTAGCTAAATTAGTGAATTTAATATTTAAATATATCTTGAGTAGCTATTTTGTTAAGTGTGATTAAATATACTCTAAACCCCAAAATTTTAAAATGAAATAGCTATAAGAACGAGCAAGTTACAAGAATGGGCTCACGCAGAGCTTAATACATTAGGACTAAGTATAGAACATGACCACCATTGATGCAACCCACATGGCTCACTCGCACAAATGAGTGAGCCACATCAAGCCTTGTGGGGCAACCCACGTACCTCATATGACTCGAACCTATGCTCAAGCATAGACCCATGGCCACACACGAAGCCTTCCCCAAGCATGAGCTAGTTACTAGGCTTGAACCATGATGGTGTCCTAGATTGTGCTTGATCCATCATCATGACCCATCTAGGAGCCACCAGCCCACTACGCACCTATAACAAGCTCGTGCCTTGGAAAGGAGCTTACTAGGCTGAGTGCCATAGTTCACATTACAGGGTTTTACACAATCTAAATCCTAAAACAGGCCATGGCTAGCCCAACTTGACCGCCAATTTGGTCCAAAAAAAGAGTCTTGACTGGCCCAACACAACATGCAGTCGTTACTAGAACACCAAAAAAAAAAAAAACTATCAGAATGTCCCTCTTCCTGCCAATCTAAGATATCACAAATTCACAGCCAAATAAACAAGTGGTGAGAACTTGCACAAAATGAAAGTGTGTATGTGTTTCTTCCAGAAGCAGCAAAAGTTGAAACGAAGCCACAGATGTGCTATTTGGGTTCATCAACATCCAAACCAGACTCGAAAATCAGTCATCTTCCCCACTTTCATCACTAAAATAACTTACTTTCTTCATCTTCTTCCTCCCCACCTCCCTTTCTTCTTCCCCTAGCAACAACCTCTCATCCGATCTTCCGTCAACAACCGACGCCCAATTCTCTTCTTCAAACACCACCGCATCTTTACATTCTTCCCCGCTTTCCTCGATCATTTTCCTACGGGCTCCACCTCTCAGCAACTTTTTCGAAATTGGTCGCTCCCTTGGCCCCATCCAATTTCTCGGGCACTCGTATGACAGATGTCCGTTCTCTCCACACTCATAGCACCTGCTCTTGTCCCCATAAAAACGTTTCCTGATAAACTCTGCTGCTCTTCCATTATCAATGGCAATCGATGCCGCGAGAGTACGACCATTGAGAATCTTACCCTCCATCTCCTGGGCGGCGGATACGGCATCTTCTCGGGAAATGAATTGGATAAACGCGACCCCACGGGATTGTCTGGTAGTCCGGTCTTTGAGGACACAGACTCGAGCAATTTTTCCGAAGGTAGAGAAAAGGGTGTGGAGGTCTGAGTTTGTGAGTTTGTAATCCAGATTGGAGACATAAAGCGTAGATTTAGAAGGGGCTAAACCTCCTGAGCCGCTAGATTTAGGGTTTTGTGTGGGGTGAATTGAAGCGGAAGAAGAACCGGAGTTGGGGATTGAATAGCGGTAGTAGAAGATGTCGTCTTCCTCACTGTCGCTTTCATGTTTCTTCGGCATGTTGATTGATGGACATTTACAAGCGACTCTCCGAAGTTTGGATCTCTGACAAACAGATCCTGCAGTTGAAATTTATGTTCCCCGTTCGCGGCATGCCGTGCTCCATGCAGGAGAGCAGAGCCATTTTCACGGCCATTATTGGGCTTGGACTCAATTAGGCTTGGCGTTGGAGCTCTCCGCATCTGGATTATCCCGAGCCCCTCAGACAAAGTTTTCATGAGAGATCATAATTTGAAATTTGAATAAAGATTCATATTTTAGAAACATTGTTAGATCATCTCCAAGAGGCTTAATAAACACATCCCATTAGTAATTTTAGATAGTTTTTTCATAAAAATTTACTTTAAAATACTAGATATTTCCCATAGCCCTTATTTTGAAAAATGGTTTGCACAATATGTTTTATCCACTATTTTATAGATAGCCCAGATATATGGAGTATAAATTTCACCTTTCATTACTATTTTAATGATAAAATGACAATCTGTTTTAATATGTTTTATTCATTCTTAGCACATAGAATTTTTTATAATGTGCTTATCTGCTTGATTATCACAGAACATGATCAAGGAATTGTTGAATTTAACATGTAATTTTCACAATAAATTTTTTATCCACTTCAATTTGCATCCAATATATGTCATGTCATATCTTTATATTCTGCTTCGACACACAATAGCACTAATTGATTTTCTAACAGTTACTGAGCCCAGCCAATTTTCATCATAATAACCAATAACATCCAATTTGTAACCTTTCTTTTATAGAACTCATAAATCGAATTGTTCATTTTAGGTATCTCAATATTTTATGACATGCATCTAAATGACACTACAGTTGATGCAAGATCAAGTGTATTGACTGAGTACACTAACCACAAAGGTTATGTTAGGTCTTGTGATGGTGAAGCCGATTAATTTTTTAATCAATCATGTAAATCTCTTGTTGTCTTCAAATTTAGGATTATATGCATCATCTAAAATAATATTTTGATCCATAGGTGATGGATTAGGTTTAGCTTGCAGCTTTCCTATAATAGTTAATAGGTCTTGAACATACTTTTTTTGAAATAATATTATTGTAGTAGTTATATCTACTCCAATCCCCAAAAAATAGCATAGCTATCATAAACGATTAATAATATAACATATAGTTAAAATAGCTTCGCTCCAAAAAATGAGAATAAATTTTCATATGAAAAATAATACAACAAGCAACATCATGTAAGTACTTTGTTTTTTTTTCTTAGTTTCATTGGGTTGTAATAACACATGATATATAATGAATTATATCACGAAATATACAAAACTTTTTAATAATAAATAAATAATATTCAAGATTATTATCAAATTAGAATGTTTTAATAGAAAAACTAAATTGAGTTTATATTCATGGTAAAAATATCTTGTACATAAGAAAATTCATATATCTATTTTAATAAATATAACCAAGTCATTCGAGAGTGATCATCAAAAAACATAAAAATATGCCAAAACCCCAAAATATCATGGACTCATATAGGATCATAAATCTCATAATCAATAAGATAAAAAGGTTAGTTACTAACATTATTAATCTTAGCTAGAAAAGAGACTTGATGATGCTTTCCAAATTGGCATGACTTATTCTCTAGAGGGCTTGAGAAGGCTAATGATCCATAACCTCCACCAATCATCTTCCTAGATGCCAAATTCTAAAATGCACAATAATATGAAAAAAAATTACTTTATAATTTTGTTGTTTTGTAATATAACTAATGGATAATAAATTTATTAGAAATTTAGGAATATAAAAAGTATAAGATATCAAACAATTAAGATTTGAGGACACATCATCCTTTTCAATAATATTAGATTTAAATCCATCAGCTAATATAACGAGAAAATTTTGTAGTCTATTCTAAACAAGATGTATTATTTGATATTGTAGGAGCAACTCCACAATCAATACATCAAATAGAATGATAATAAGATGGAAAACTTGATTGCTTGAATGAACAATATAAATTATATGCTCTGGCATGGTAGATGAATTACCTTGGAAATTTAATGGCACGCCTTCATGAATGGTTGTAGATGTGTTATGAGAAGTCCTAGCAAGAGCAAGTTTATATGTATACTCTGATTAGCCCAATATTGCTTACCAAATTTCATCTATCTTTGGAAGCTGATTTATCATATATCAATATTGACAATATATATCTCTATCATGATTCCTCTTGGTCCGTGACCTCTGCCTCTACTACAACCACCACTTATAGAAGCAAAAGTTAGTGCCTTCTACCTCGGTTTGTTATAAGGGTGGATATAAGGACTAGTCGCAAGATAATATTTTATGAGGAATGAGATTATAGGGTATTCTTCTTTCTATTATCGGCCGGAATAGAAATACTTACATGTTGTGGGTACTATCATAGGCACCTTGAGAAGATTTGCTCAAAGATGAATCTCTTTGATATTTACCTTTAATGAGGATCGCGTACTGGAACCTCAGAGGGTTTAACTGCCCTCTTAAGCACAAAGAAGTGCTTAGGCTATTTCAGGCCTACGCCATAGATATATTCGCAATTTCAGAAGCCAAACTTAGCCAGGACAAGCTAGCATGGCTTATGCAAAGGAAATTCAGAAGATTCAATGTGTTTGATAATTTTTCATGCAATAAATATGGCAGAATGATGGTTCTATGGGACCCTCAAACCTCTGAAATAAAGAATCTTGCATGCACGTCGCAACATATATCTTTACAAGTATAGATAAGGTGAAAGGCTTATCTTTCCGATTGTCCTTTATATATTGGCCTCCACTCGGTGGTAACCAGAAGACAACTCTGGAAGGATCTAATTTTAGAAGGAGCAAAATCCTGCCCTTGGACAATTATTGGGGATCTCAACTCCCCCCTATCTGGCCTAGTTAGGGTTGGGGGTAGAATTGTCTCCAATTATGAATGCCATGACGTGCTTGAATGTCTTTCTCACTTAGGCATGGAGATGGAGGATCTTTCCTCCTCTGAGAATTACTTTACCTGGATGAATGGAAGAGGTTTCAAGCAAGCTGGATAGAGCAATGACCAACAAAGATTGGGCTACCTTTCAACTTGACAGCCACGTTAAATTCTTAGTCCCGAGTGTCTTTTCGGATCATTGTTTGATTCTCATGACCATAGAATTCGTAGATACAAAGAGGCTTATACCTTTTAAATTCTACAATATGTGGTTATCTCACGAAGAATTTATTCCCTTGTTACTTGATACATAGAGAAATAAGGTCACGGGCTCAAAAATGTTTCAGTTTGTTGCAAAGCTAAAACGGTTAAAAGCCCCCCTTAAAAAATTGAATGACAAACACTTAGGGCATATCAGCTCTAGGGTTGCGTATGCCAGAGAAGCACTGAATTCTGTTCAAAACAAAAATCCTGCTCCACCCTCGGCCTGATCTTAAAGCAAAAGAGGTCCAGTTAAAAGTTAGCCTAAGGAAGTTAGAGGAGTGTGAGCTTTCCTTTCTTAGGCAAAAGCCAAAATTAATTACTTCAAAGAGAGTGATAAGTGCACCCGGTTCTTTCATGCACTAACATCCTCTAAACTTCAAAAAAATAAGATTGTCACAATTGTCAAGGAGGATGGGAGCTATTCGAAATCTAAGGACGAAGTAGTAGATACATTTACTTCCTTCTTTAAAGAATTGCTAGGCACATCAAAGCCTGGAAGCAATATTGATGAAAATATTATTAGAATGGGGCCAAGGCTGAAAGATGAGATCTATAGCCAGCTATCCCTATCCTTCTCAGATGAGGAGATTAAAGACGCTGTCTTTTCCATGGGTAGTTCAAAATCGCCCGGTCCTGACGGTTTTATTGTGGAATTCTTAAGAACTTCTTGGCGCTATATTGGGGGTGATGTCTCTAATGCAATTAAAACATTCTTTCACTCTAGAAAGATGTTGAGGCAAATTAATCATGCCTACATCGTCTTGATTCCGAAATCATCTCACTCCTCCATAGTAAAAGATTACCAGCCAATTTCGTGCTGCAATGTTATTTACAAAATCATTTCAAAGCTCATTGCTCTACGACTTAAGCCGATTATGAATCTCATTATCGACCTAGAGCAGGGGGCTTTTGTCAAAGGGCATCTAATCTCAGATAACTTCCTCCTTGCTTAAGGGCTAATAAGGAGATATGCACGGAAGAGGATTTCTCCCCGATGTTTCTTTAAAATAGACATCCAAAAAGCTTTTGATACGGTGGAATGGAGCTTCCTAATTGAAATTTAAAGCAGTCTTAACTTCTCTAAGCACTTCATTGAAGTGATATATGAGTGCATAAGCACAACCTCCTCCTCAGTAGCAATTAATGGGCAGCTACATGGATTCTTTAAAGGCCAACGAGGCCTTAGGCAAGGGGATCCACTTTCCCCCTATCTTTTCGTGATATGTATGGAATATCTATCCAGACAACTTACTCTTATTTCAGCATTTGATGGATTCTCCTTCCACCATGGATGCTCCGCGCTCAAGATTACTCACCTAATGTATGCAAATGACTTGATCATCTTCACTAAGGGTGACTTATCTTCTTCATCTATCATTTTGGAAATATTACATGAATTCTCTAAAGTTTCTGGGCTGAACGTGAACTCCTCCAAATCAAATATCTTCTTTGGAGGAGTGGATAATGGAATTAAAAGAGAGATTATTAACTCATTTGGGTACAGGGAGGGTAAGCTACCATTTGTATTTCTTGGTGTTCCACTTTCATCAAGCCGTCTTATTTCTTCCCAGTTTTCTTTTCTCTTTTCCAAGATCACATCTGCGATCCACCAATGGGCTGGAAAATTGCTGTCTGTTGCTGGCAGGCTTGAGCTCCTTCGTACAGTGGTTTAGGGGATTGAAGGTTATTGGTTTTCAGTCTTCCTACTACCTGTCTACGTTATTAACTCTATTGAAGTAGCCTGCAGGAGATTCTTATGGGCGCCCGTTCAAAGGGTAGGTACAGACCCAAAGTCGCTTGGAGTAAAGTCTGCCTACCAACTCACCTGGGAGGCTTGGGTATACTTAACATATCCATATGGAACAAAGCCTTCTTCGTTAAAACTCTATGGAGAATTAATAATAAAGAAGACTTTTTTTGGATCAAATGGATCCACTATATTTATCTTAGAACTTGCAGTGTTTGGGATTACCAATGCTTGAAAGGGGATTCTCCATTTTTGAAGAATCTAATTTCAGTCCGGGACACCCTTATTCTCAAGGCGGGATCAAAGCAAATGGCAGAACTTCTTTTAAAAGCTTGGGGAAATGGAAGCAGAATCGTCTATAATTCTTATCAGTTCCTTACTGGTTCGGATATTGCTAAATCAAAATCGTGGGCCAAATCCATTTGGATGAGAAACCACGTGCCAAAGCATGCAGTCAATCTGTGGATTGTCAAACAATGCAAGCTCAGGACCAAGGACATATCATTTTCAAAGACTAGCAATATCAATTGTGAATTTTGCTGACAGGAGGAGTCCTCCAAACATATATTTTTCAATTGTCGATTTTCCATGAGCATATTGGAAGCAATTCAAAATTGGACTTGCTTAAAGGGAGATATATTCTCCATTCGGGAAGGCTTCATGGTCCTCAAAAGTCTGTACAAAGCTGATTCTGTAAGGAACAATTTGAAGAAGGCAACCTTCGCAGCTGTCGTATATCATATCGGGACGGAGAGGAATAGGCGATTACACGATCGGAAAACCACAAATGCAGAATTTATTATATGGACGATTAAAATTGATATGTATATTGTATTTTATAAAGAGCGCAATTTGTTACACATGTCTTAGATTATAAAGAGTTTTTGATAGTGTATTTTATTTATCAAAAAAAAGTTGTACCTTCTATGACACTTGTGATGATTGGACAATATAGTATCAATATTCCAAATATGATACAATACTTTATTGACTTCAAAAAGAGTATACTAAAGATAATTTCTCCAAGATAATTCAATTAGAGGATCCAAATTAGACAAAAACTTCACAATTCTCAACATATTTTGTTAATTTGTAATCTCTTGAATATTACTATTAAGTCTGAGGTAGTGTATTAAACTGCCCCCATAACGAATACAACTCGACAAAATAATCAATAATGAGTGTCCATTTTTCTCACATTCAAAGAATTGATGGTATATTTGATATAAATGATAATTATTTTTTGCTTGCCCATATCTCAAATTCAAAGTATCACAAAGATCTTTTGTAGAATCATAGTGCATAACAATGCCTAAAACAGTGGGCTCAAATGAATGCCAAATCAAACTTATCATCTGTGCATTCTCTTGGATCCATGTTGCATAGTTAACATCAATATAAGCATGAGCAAATTCTATTAAATATTTTTGTCTATTTTAACAAAATTAATACATGTGTACTCCATTTAACCGCATAAATAATTTTCACCATTTAACTTGATAGACATGGTAGACCATATGGTAATATTTGAATTTGTCATTTTTATTATAATCCTTACTTTTAATAAACACAACTACAAGTACACAAACAAATCATCAACTTGAACTGAAATAACAATTTGTGTTGATATTAAGCATCCATTACTAGAGCACTATATATTAGCCCAATACAAAAAAATTACCACTGGAAATCACACAATGACCAACACAATGAAGTAGATTTTTCAAAAATAATGTGAAATCTACAAATATCACCATAAACCAATAACAACACCCAAGCAACCACAAAACAAAATGAGGCACGTATAATAGATTCATGCAATTCGTAAAAATTTTAATTTTTTACTATTTATCATATGGAAACATATTCACACATGCAACATCACCGAGAACAACACCATAACCAACCAATTATAATTTTCACACTTTAAATCATAAGAATATAGATTTGCATACAATATATTTGTATCAAATAGAGAACATCATCATAATTTTTGATTTTTTTTCAACTCAAAACCTTTGTATTTTAATTCCATATCAATATTTGCTAGCATGCATATTAAAATTCAAATTCAAAACATTATATCAAGATGAAAAGAGAGAAAATGACAGAATGGTAGAAATCATAAAAAAGAATTATGCTTCATAAGGTCACATAGAAAAGAAATAATATTACACAACATATATATGATTACATAATGAAATAGTAAAAATATAAAAATACCCTTTCCAAAAAATTAATATTTCAACAATGTTCTCTCACTACAAATTATCATCTTATTTCATGCATTATTGAATGGAAATTAAAATTAAATTCATGTGAGACCATAAATTAGCGTTGTTTTATTTTACTTGAAAGAATTAAGCAAAAAAACTTTTAGGAAAAAATGATAGAATATTGTGCATATGATTTTCAGAATTTAAAAAACAATTACTAGTATGAGGAAGTTTATGTTATAAAAAAATAGTTATGCAGAATAAAAATTAAGATTATGTCACTAGTCATAATTGTACCTTGTTAATAATAAAAATAAAAAATTGATTATGATGGAATATCTAATGTTTTTTTGTTTTTAGAGATTCATATATTCTTCTTAGAGATTCATATTTTCTTCTTAGATCATTGTGGATATTCTATAGTATTATAGAGTATAAAAGAATGGAGACTTCGCATCCTCTTGGGCTTGGACCAAGAGGATGATGGAAAATAATTCATCTTCATAAAAAGATGAATTATTTTCCATTGATTTTTTATTTGCTAAGATTATTTATATTTGAAGCCATTACTATTGCTAATGATATGAGTTGGCACAAAGAGCATATTATTGAATATGTCACGACACAGTATTGCTCAGATTCTTTTTCTTAGAAATATTTTTATGATTGTCATCTATTTTTTGTTGATAAAATTCAAAATATTAGATTTGGGATGTACATCGATAGTTTTCAAACATTTAGATAAACATGGAAATAATATTCTTCATGGCCGATTATTGTTATGTCTTATAATTTACTACCATGGATATGCATAAAAGACGAGTATATATTTTTGTGCATTATCATGCACTGTCTGAGAAATCCAAATGACTTTAGCCTGCATCACCTAATGGAGGAGCTCAAAAATTTGTGGGAGGATGATATTGAAACATATGATATATCTAGAAAGCATAACTTAAAAATATGATTAGCACTTATGTAGACTATAAGTGACTTTCTTGCATATTCAATATTATCATGATAGAGTACTACAGAGAAATTAGTTTGTCCTTATTGCACGGAGAACTCATATGCATTTTATCTAAGTAAAAGAGGAAAGACTTATCCATTTTGAATAAATATTGATGCATTTAGGAAATGCCATAATATCAAGGTACACCACATTTGAGGTCAGGTGATGAAATATTAGATGTAATTGAAAGATATGAGTTCAAAAACATTATCGATATTGATGTAGATTATATTAATTCACAAATGTCAAAGAATTATCATCGTGGTTGAAAGAAAATAAGTATCATATGAGATTTGACTTATTGGAAAATTAATCTAATTCGACACAGCTTAGATGTGATGTATATTGAGAAGAACTTTTTTGATAATACTTTTAATACTATTATGAATGTGAATGAAAAAACAAAAACAATGCCAAATCAATAGAGAATTTGAAAGAATTATATCAAGCACAAAGTTACAAAGAGATGAATCAACGAATAAATTCTCTAAGACTTTTTATAGACTTGATAATGATGCAAAGGAAGTCTTGTGTAAATGGTTGATAGAACTCATTATCCTTTATGGATATGCATCTAACATGGAAATATGTGTTGATGTGAAGAAGGATAAGTTATTTGGGATGAAAAGTCATTACTATCATATATTCATAATAAAAGCAAATACTCATAACATTCCATAAATTATTTTCACAAAATATTAGGGAAATAATGAAATAAGCATTATATTTAATAATTTTATTTTTAATTTTATAACAAAGGTAGAAATGGAACATTTACAAAATGATATTCTCATAATTTTATGCAGACTTGAGCGTATTTTTCCTCATAGCTTTTTCGACTCCATGTAATATTTTTCTATCAACTTGTCTTATGAATCCATGATAGTAGTCCATGTGAAATACATATGGATGTATTAATTTGAGAAGTTATTTAATTTTCATTTATTAATCTAAAAATTTAAATGTACCAGATGAAATTTTTTTTTCTAATATATGACCTAGATTAATTATGGAAATTATTGAAAAAAATGTTATTGTCACTCCATTATGTATATTCGCATATCAAGAGACTAATATGGAATGTTATTCATTCATTAATTAGGTAGATGATGAGTTTCAAACATTGTTTGGTGAATGTAAAAACTATTTGGACATTGATAATGGACATGTTGAAGAAGATAATTAGTAATTAATCACAGAATCAGATAATGATGAATACTTAGATTAAGTTGAATTGTTAGAAAATTTTGATGATGAGTAGAAATTTATTGGCTATCATGTTATGTTGTCATGCTTATTTTGTAATTGTTAGAATTTGGATGTTAAATGAAATTTTTTTATTTGATTTTTTGAATGTCAACATGTTTATCATTATTATTTGTTATTATGATATTTTCATAATATATTTTTATTATTTTTGTATATTTCGATGTTTATATAACTTGATTTAGGTATGATAGGTAACTATTCAAGTGCGACAGATCTCAATGAATAGAATAAGTCAACTAACAATTTGTAGAGGAAGAAATCAACATATATTCAGTTTCAACAATACTACAAATGTCTCTCTACATTCTCCAACATGTACGAAGGATACGTTAGTATCACCTCATCAAGATATACATGGATTGACTGCCACTGATATTCCATCTTCATCTCATTTTGTACCTGAAGGTGTTCATAGCTTCGTCCTACCTATCTTATGAGGCCATGCATTTGTATTATAATATCAACATCGGAAGAATTTTCACAATTCATAATTTAAATACCAAGTTATGAAAAAAATTTAATTCGACCCATTATTTATAATAAATAATACGTAACTTTCTTAAATTTACTACATGCATGGATTATTATTTTTCATTATTTTTGTTTGAAATAAATGTAATATAAAATGAGAATAAAACAATAACTATATTATAATATTTAAAATTTGGTATTTAAAACTAATAATAAAGTATGATATTGTTACTTATTGAACATTATCATTTAGAATTAAAATAATTTTGCATTACAAAGATTTGGATAATATATATAAGTAAATTAAATATTAACTTAAAAGCATAAAAATTGGTATATTTTATTTATATGTATATGTGCATACTGATGTTAAATTGTTTACATGTTTATTTATTCTACTTCTCATACAATTAAAAAGATATCTAAGGAGAAATTAGTTGTGAATGGTATAAAATAAAGCAAAGTGCTTCCAAGTATGAAACAATTTTATTAGGGAAAATTTGAGATACAATTTTTATATATTTATTTATTTTCCAATTTGGTATAATATGATTTATTCTTAAAATAAATGCATTACAATGTATTATTATTTTATTAATTTTTTGTAGAAAAAATACAAATGGAGAATTGCGTTGGTAGTTTTGGTGATGGATACAAGAAAAAAGGTGGCAAGTTTGAGATATGACAAGCTCAAAAAATATAGAAAAAAATAAAGTAAATATGCAAAACTCAATAGTGTCACCCTTAGTGTTTGGTTGAAGTGGTGGGAATACTAGAATAGTTAAGAGTTTAAAATCTTGTCCTATGGTTTAGTAGATTTGAGCATTTGAAATATATTAGAGATTCAAAGGCTACTTACCAACATTTAGTAGATTTGGGATAATTATCAATAATAAATTATTATTATTTTAATTTTGTGAATGTAAATGATAATATATGTGTGATAATATATTATGTACCTCAATAGTAACTATTATTTATTTGTGGTATTAAAGCGAATGTACAAGAAGAATGATGATTTATTTGTAAACAAGCGATCAAATGATATCAATATGAGTTTCCCATATTGAACTCATAGTTAGAGGTGTCAAATGGGCTTGGCTGGGCTAGCCTTACCTATTTTTGATGACTCAATTGGGCCACCGTGTCGTGCCCAGCACGGCTTGGTATAGTAGACTTGAGAACTATCGGCCTGACTCGTACCTAGTTCAAGCTGGGTCGTTCCTAGACTTGCCGAGTTGGGCTGGATCGTACCCAAGTTTTCTAGCTAAATTTTTAAAAAATTTCAGCTGGGTTCCCAGGCCAGTTTACCATGCCATTGGACCAAACTCATAGGTCGTGCAGGCTTGTCTAAACGTGACCGTGCCCAAGCCGCCCAACCCGTTTGATACCTTTACTCATAGTTTCATATGTAAATTACAATTAATAAAAAAAAAATAATATCAAAAAATTGATTATTTGGCATTCACTATATAATTATATGCAAACTCAAGTATATTTTATACTGTAACTGATGAGTTATTATTATGGGCTTATTAAATATATTTACTAACTTTGATTTATGTTATTTTTAGTAGGGAGATGACGTTTTTTTTGTGCTGGTATAAATTTTATTTGAATATTTTAATGATGAGTTCTGTTATATTTTAATAATTATAGGAAATTGTGGAGAATATAGTTGTAATTGTTTCACAATTGACAAATTCATCTATAGAGGCACCAGCGATTGATGTTGCGCATGTTTAATGAAAATTCTTTAAGTTATTCGAGTGGAGCCTAAAAAATAACGAGTATATCATTTAGGTATCCATGCATCAATATTTTTTCCAGGTTTTCTTTGAAGTTCTTCATTATCATCTTTCAATTACAATAACATGTTTAATGAAAGATTACGTGAAGAGATGCATGAAATTTAGGATACATTACAAAAGAAAAATGAGAATATACAACAAAAGAATTAAGAATACAATAAAAGAATAAAAAGATGCAAAAGAAAATTGAAAAAAATAAAAAAAAAAGAGGCTAAAAAATGAAAATAGAGAAGGAAAGAATGCTAATGAGTCAATGAGAATGAGTCGGAGACCAGAAGATAATGAAAAGAAATGATGAAAGAAAGAAATAAAAAGATTAAATATAATATAAAATTGTGAAAATAATGTGCAATTTTGTAGATCTTTGAAGGCGTCAAAAGGGCCGGCCCGGCCCAGCCCAGCCCATTTGATATCTTTAATTTTTCATCATTTGAAGAGGATCCATATAGATATTTGAAGGATAATAATTATCACAACAAGGACTCGTAGTTGTTTGTGATATTATGATATTAATTTATTGTAATGAATTTTTTTGTGGTGAAATTGTGTTATTATTTTTTTAATTAAGTTATGAATTATGTATTTTATTTTATGATTATTTATGATTGCTATCAATATGTTATATTATAGTGGATTTTATGTGAATGTCATTTAATAATAATTATATTTCTAAATTAATTTCTAATATAGAAACGGATGCAATGTTTTTATTTTATTCCGTCACTTTGATCCTAGATGTTGCGTTCAGATTATCCCCCGTTTTGCAAGGTTATTCTTCGTGCCGTTACCACCTTGCTGGTTCGTTTTCCAAACCTAGATGTTGCGTTCAAATGATCCCCCGTTTTGCAAGGCTATTCTGCGTGCCGTTCCCACCTTGCTGGTTCGTTTTCCAGACCTAGATGTTGCGTTCAAATGATCCCCCGTTTTGCAAGGTTATTCTACGTGCCGTTGCTTCCTTGCTGGTTCGTTTTCCAGACCTAGATGTTGCGTTCAAATTCTCTCTTTGATCCTAGCCTAGAAGATCTCCTTGGAAACGTTCAGTTGCCATGGTGTACATGTATTAACATTCTCCTCGTGTCTAGCGCGTCCGATCCTATTTGTCACCGAAAACGCTGCCTCTTTGATTTTGAAAGAAATTCACGGGGCAGCAATACCGTGTCTCACTTCAAATTCAACTTCATCGAGAGCAGAAGCATGATGTAGAAATTGCGACTAATAAATTGCGTCTCAGTGGTTAGTTAATGTGATTGTGATTGCTTACTAACAGCTAAAAACGCTCAAAAGTTGTATTTATATGTAAGCTGTCTGCTTTATTCCTAATTTGATACTAGTGTCTATTGTCTTGCAATACTTTTTCTAATTGAGCAAGATAAACGGGTTAAAGTTAAACTTTTATCAACGTGACACTTGGGCCACAACGCATGGCGACCTCACAGGCACAGGTTTTCTGCTCTTTTTATTTATTCAAGATTTCACGTGATAGACTGATGGTTGTTGTTAATTGAGAGTGAGTCTTATAATCAGGCATATATTCTTAGGAAAATTTGCTATATGTCAAGGACATACAATCTTAGTTTAATTAGATTTCATATGTAATTAGCGTTCGAATAAGTGATTGGAGTAAATTGTGGATCAAGTAATTAATTAGCATTAATCTAGCTTAATTTTAGGATTGTGGATTTCTGTATTCTAATCTTGGGATTGTGACTTTCTATGTTCTTAGAATATTTATTCTTGGCATTGTATATAATAATTAGTATTGTATTGTTGAAGCATTGTAATATACAAACTGTTACCATATCTATTTGTTGATCTTATCGGAGGCACGTTGCTAGTGTCTCTAACCTAGTACTTTTCATCGTAGACAAACCCAAAAACCATGACATCAACAATATGGTCAAGATCAACAATAATATGGCTGAAAAACTAGAGAATATCAAACAAGATTTCACGTCCAAAAGCATAGGGGTTTCTCTACGTGAATGGACACAATTATGTGGATTGAGGTTGCTCTATGCAACTTAGCTTCATTGTGAAAAACAAACTTGGGCTAATCAATAGAATCATGAAGGCTCAAACACTCATCAATGTGAGATTTCTCTTGTTGCAACGTGGTGATGATGTAGTAATGCCTTGAATCCTTTTTCCATCTAGTCTGGCATAGCCTGTATTATCATCTTTGTTGATATTACAACAATTTGGAGTGATTCCTTGGTAAATTCTGTCAAGGAAATGATTTAGGAATGTTGCATTTGGCAAGAAATTGATTTATGTTAGCAAGGATCTCTCTTTTTTCCACATTCTACTTGAAGCACAAGAGACTCTGGGATGAACTTGCATTCTATCAGGAATCCATCACGTGCCCATGTATTCTGCCAAAAAAAGTTACTGATTGAGAAGAAAAGGAAAAGATGATGTAGGCTCTTGGGTCAATTTTGTTGAATCTACTTTCAGTTATATGGAAGAATCATGACTGATTCTTCAACTTGAGAGATAGCTGGCAGTTGTGATCCACCAGGATATTTTATTAACCACCCATGTGCTGCATATCATCTGGTCACTTTTGCTACAAACGGTTAGTTCTTTTCATGTGAATTTCTTTTTTCAGTGCAAATGATGTGCTTACTTTGATCATCATGGCCATTTAATTCATAGTGGGCTACAAATTATGTGGAAAGACTGTCAAGCCTAAAAAATAAGAAAGCAACAACCCATAGTGCTGAGATGTAGAGGGTACTAATTAATAAGAGTCCAGCTTTTATAGTTGAGGAATTCAAGTAGATTATAATCTTGCTTCACAATAAAAATGGTAATGATCAAGCACTCTCAAATGCGATGTGTTTATTTATTCACCCAACTTCAATAATAGAGAACATAATACACATGTTCAACTCTACATTAGATTGTAATTTAGTATTGTTTGTTTATTTATTTTATTTATTTTATAATTTAGTTTGTACGAGAGTACGTGACATGTGGGCTGTCCTAATTTGAGTTATATATTATTATGTTTGTTTTTGAAAAAGTAATGAAAAATATCAACATTTTTATTTTTGTTTCCCTTTTCATATTCTCTTTCCTTTTTTTCTAAAAAATATTAGTCAATCAAAATATGTTATCAAAAGTTTTCTGATGATTAAAGAGTAGTGCATGGTGATATGCATGATGGTGCATCATGCATCAATGGTGATGCTAGGGTGTGCCAATTGTTGGCACTCATAACGGCAATGTCTAAGGTGGTTCAGAAGGTGTGACAATGATTTCATGGTTATTCAGTAAGTGTGCAGTAATTTTGATGGTGTATTCTATTCTCGTTTGTGTGGCTGCTTTAGTAATTTAGTATAGAGCCATGGTGGTGCATACATAAAGGTTCATTCAGTTTTGGTCCCCGCTGCATGTTTTTGATTTGAAACTATAGTGATCTGACATAATATTGGTGTCATAGTGTTTTTTTTTTTTGCTCTCGTATGTTTTTAAAAAGATGGCTGGAATTAGTCTAAAATTATTGGTATAACAACAAAAATTAAAAGAGGATGCATATTCAATGTGTGTTACTTCATTAATGATTTAATTCTTTGGCCTTGATACAGTGGGTTACCAAAATCAGTCTGCGATTATTGGACATTCCATCTCGGGTTAAGTGAGATGAGTAATTGGTGATCAAGACACTATCACTAATTAATCTATGATAGTTCGTCGATTTGAGTATGAATAATATATTTGATTTTTATCATACGTGTATAAATATCTGAAACTCTATTACATTGATATATTTGTTAGAGATTTTTCACTTATATGATACTATTACTTAGATATTTGTAAGTATTCATATATAATTATTTGAGAAGATTGATAGCATGATGCATGCATTGACAAATCACGTTGTTTTGAGGACTTTGGATGATAGATTCATTGTATTTTGTCCTTGCATTTGTTGTAGGAGTGATACATTATTTTGTGGACTTGATTCTTGGTGAGAGAATAATTCTAGTTTTTTCTAAGATTTACTTGAGGGCAATTCAAGCATCAGTAGCTACACTCACAGTGAATATAGTTGAAATTATTAGCTTGACTATTATAGGGACTTATCCACATATTGGTAGTGAGAGACCATGTAAGGGTCCTCAAAAGGGGAGGAAACCAATAATCATTGATTCATCTTAAGAGAGTGTATGACATTCTCAAGAGAGTTGTATGAACTTCTTGACTTACGAAAGATGTTTTGGATTTATAAATTGTACAATAGGCTATTAGATCCACTTAGACTAGCTCAGAGATAGGAGTGTTCAAATTTCTGACTGGTCACAAGTTCCTACTGTATCATGCCCGACTGAGCGGTTAACCACAAAAATTGAGTAGGAATGCATGAGAGTTTTTAGTCTTCCGCATTAAATCGGGTAGGAATACAGAAGAAGAATCCATTTTCGTATTTCTATCATATCCAACCTAAATTAAAATAATATATATATATATATATATATATATATATTATAATTTATAATTATAAACACTAAAATTGAAATCCAAACTCTAATATGACTCTGAATGGCTAAATGCCGAAGAGTGAAGCATATGATTTTTGAAGTATGTTTTGTTGATCCGACTACTGACTGTCGCCTAACGACTGCACTGCGAAGTGCGAACTGTTGACTTTGACTATTGACTGTACTGTGAAGTGCGAATTGCTGACTCTGACTGTCAATTGCACTGCGAAGTGTGAACTGTCAACTCCGATTGTTGACTGTACTGTGAAGTGCGAACTGTCAATTGTCGATTGCATTGCAAAGTGCGAACTACTGACTGCCGAGTTCCGAGTTATGACTGCACTATGAAGTGGTTTTGCTAAGCACGACAGAACTCTGCACTGCACGCGCGACCTGCTTAACTGCCACCTTCCTTTGTTGTTTTTTTTTGTCATTGTTGCATTTTGTTAGGTTATTTTTTATTTTTTTGTTCTCCAATTATAGTGTATGTTATTTAATTAAATTATTAAAATAATTAAAAAATTTAAAGTTACAACTACATAAATATTTACCCAACTTCCTACTCAATTAATTGGGTAGGATTTTGGTTAGGAATTTATTTTTTTTATATTAGGATTTCAGGTAGGAATGCTATTTTTTTTATGGTAGGATTTTGGCTAGGATTTTGGGTAGGAATGCTACTTTTTTTTTGGGTAGGGTAGGATAAAAAATTTCTTCTGTAAAGTTTTGGGTAGAAAGGTGAAAGACTATATTTTTTTTTCGTAAGGTAGGGTGAACATTTCTAATTAGTGGTGTTAAATTGGTTGAATAATTTGAGCTTGATGCTTGACCCAAAAAAGTCATGCAAGGAACGACATTACCTATTTTTTTAGGCATGGCCATGCACATGGGCTTCAAGTTTTTATTTTGTATTATATTTCATCTATAGGGGTGCATGAAATGCAAATGTCCCATTTAAGAAAAGGTTGTTGCTTGTCGTTGTTGGATAACATTATAAAATAAGCTTTAAAAAGATTTTTATTTTATTTTATGGTGAATCTCAATTGTAGGATTTTTATTCAAAGATTATGGGCAAAATTGTAATGATTGTCAAAATTATGTCTAAAAAAATAAAAAAAAATAATATTTAAATTTAAAAATTTTTATACTCAAATTGTAATATATTTATAATATAACTTTTAGTTCTCTTAACATTTCTAAATAGTAATATTATTAAGTATATATATTTAAAATTTTTATTATAATATTATATAAAATATAATTGTTTAAATATATTGATGGACTAACATTGTGGTTTCTGACTTGTAATATTTCAGTTTTAGATTATTGTCTGAATTTTTGCAAGGTATATGATTAAAAAAAATGCAAATTTCATTCATTCAAAAAATTTTTTTTAAAATTTAAAAAATAAAAAATAAAGATTATTATAAACATAATGTTGATATTGATTTAGATAATTATAACCAAACCAAAGGTGTTGGTACTAGTTATCTTTTATTCATAGGGTAGCCTTGACCTAGCACTTAAAAAATTTTAGAATAAATGAATATATTTGTTATTTACTTAATTTAATATAATTAAAAATAAAATTTTAAAAAGTATATATTATAAAAAATATTTACTTATAAAGTAATGATGAGATTAGATACTTTAGTATATATGTTAAATGATTTACTAAAAAATATGATATATTTGATCTTAGTTAAATCAAACTATATAATGGGATGGTTGAATTATGATTAATTTTTGGTTTAATGATTTTTATTATTATTATAAGTTTGTAAGAAAATAATATAATTAGGTTTATTGTTACAATGAGTCTTATGTTTAGATTTAAAAAAGATTTTAGATTAGTTTATTTAATGTAGAAACATTCTTGCCTATCTATCATATAATTCTTATGATGATTTGTAGAAATGACATAATAAAAAAATATAAAATAGAAAAATAATTAATAAAATATTTAGGCTAGTCATACTGATAAAGAATTTGTATGTGTTATCATGACTAGATTTTGGATTAATTTTTGGTAATTCTTTTTTTATTTGTTATAAATTTGTAAGAAAAAATATAATTAAGTTCGGTGCTATAATGCGTCTTATTAATTTAAATTTTCTAAAGATCTTAATCTTGTCCATTTAATGCATAATTATTTCAATTTACCTATCATATGTTTATTATGATAATTTGTAGGAATGACATAATAAAAAAATATAAAATAAAATATTAATTTATAATTAACAAACTTAAAATACAAAGTTGTGTGGCTTCAATGATGTACGACATTTAAGCTGGTTATGTTGACATAAAATTTGTATATATCACCATTTTTTTGTTAATTATGATTAGAAATTAGATAAAAGATTTTAATGATTTCATGAGAATATTTTTTCTTATAATAATCTTGTTATGTTATGCATTGCAATGTGGTGCATATGCAACATGACTAGTATTCCTAATTAATATAGAAAATACTCATGCTTTTGTGTGATGATTATTGAGATGAAAAAAAATATTTTAAATATTAATTTTTTATTTTATTTTTTTATTATTTAATTGATTGTATAATAAGGTTGAATGAGTAGAAAATATTATAAAATTTATATTTACTTGCATGAATTAATCATAAGAATTAGATAATATGATTTATGAATAATTAAAAAAAATTATTTAAATATTATAAAAATAAGTATGATAATTTTAGGCTTTAGTGAGTCTCTAAGTCATAGTTATGAAAGGCGTGCCTGAGGCGCGTCTAAAGCTCAGGCGCCACCACTCCCAGGAAAAACGTCTCGCTTCAGGCGAGGTGCAGCAGGCGTCAACTTCTAGTTTCGGTGGCGGCAGACATCGACTTCTAGTTTCGGTGGCGGCAAGCGTCGACTTCTAGTTTCGCTGGCGGCAGGCGTCGAGTCAGGTATCTCATTCTTCTATTTCTTCCTCTTATTCTTCTCTCCTTTTTTTTTAGCTGGATTTGTCGTCGGAAATGGGAAAATTTTGTCGGAGAAGAAGGGTAAAGCAATGGCGGGAGAAGCGGCGAGAGGCGGAACCAGGTGAAACGCAGGAGGAGCGCGTCGGGGAAGACGATGTATTCGGTTGATCCAACCCAAAACGACATCGTTTTGGGTTGATTTTGATTTTTTTAAAAAAACAAAACCCTCAAAACGATATAATTTTGAGGTTCTGATTTAAACATACTCCTACTCTTGCTTTGATTGATGAAGATGAAGAGATGATCTATTCATTGGGAGAGGAAGATGAAGAAGAGGGAAAGTGGAAGATTGATGATGAGGATGATATTGATGAAGACTTTCTTGATTTAGATTTAGATTTAGATGTAGATATTTGAGTGTTTATTTTGTTTTAAAACTTTGAATGTTTGTTATTTTGTTTTGAAATTTTGAATGTTTGGATGATGAGAGCACTATTAATATTTGATTTTTATCTTTGATGTTCTTTAGTTTATTATTAGATAAAAATTAAAGATTATATTTAGTAAAATATATAATTTTTATGTGTATTAGGCTGGGTGTGCCTCAAATAAAAAAACCCGTGCCTCAATTGCACCTTGCGCCTTAAGGCCCCAAAAGGTTTTTGCGCCTCAGTGCGCCTCAGTGTGCCTTGCGCCTTAAATAACTATACTCTAAGTGTAGAGATTGATAACATATTTGTAGATGATAATTTTTTTCATTTAATTAGTGAGTGACAAATAACATGGATGTTTAATGAATAGGAGTCAGTTGTCATGATATTTAGATATTAATTATTACTTTATTTTGTTTTATAATAATATAAATTAGGTATAAATTATATGAATTTATATTTCCTATATTATTTAAAGTAATATGTGATTTATTGATCTTTTTGATGTATAACATAATATTGATGTTTTTTTTTTGTAATTATGAGTATGATTTTAGATGTGATGACCACATTATAATTATGTACTTGTAAATGATGATGCTAATATTTGTAATTGTGATAATATGAATTTAATATAGTAATATTATAGTTATATTGTGTTTATCAGTTTATGTTATTAGCATTGCATTGGTATATATTTTAGTGTACAATGTTTTTATTTTTTATTTTTTTGAGCATTTATATTTAAATTATCATATTTGAGTACTTTTTAATTATTTTTATATATTTATACACATTTAACTCTTATTTAAATTTTTAAAATAATTTGATTTTTTTGAAAAATTCACACACACACACACACACACACATATATATATTTGAACATGATCTCAAATAGACAACCTGCAACTCTGAACTCACATATCTTGTCTAGTTCCAAATAGGACCAGGGGCCCTGCCATAGTAGGCTAGCTACTAGCACAGTAGTGTTATCTAGGTTCAGGCTAGCAGCCAATGTGGGCATGCCCTTGGTGCCCAGCAGCTTGCCTGATTATCTATGGGCTAATCCATGCACAAAGCCAGGTTTTGACTCATGTCAAACATCAACCTGGCATGGCTCGATACTTCTTGATTATGTAGCCTGGCTTCCCTCATTTGGTTCCTGTCATTGTGTTGACGTAGCATGATGGCCTGGATAGCCTAAACAAATGGGTAATTTTTCTCTCGAAATGACTTCTTTTATACATCTAGGCTGAATGATTAATATACAATTACTGGTCTTATTATATTTTCTTATATTATTATAGATTTATTTTTTTAGGCATTGTTAACTTTAATTGAGATACTCATACTTTTATGTTTCTTTCTATTCACTACATCATTATAGACTGCTTGCATCATAATTCAACATCAAGTACTTGTATCATATATGATCTTACTTTATTTATTTATTTTTATTGATTTTAGAGTTTTTGATATTATTTGGGTGAATGATATATTTGTGTGGGTTATAGCCGTGATAGTGTTAATGGTGGGTCATTTCTTTTTATACTTATTTTTTTTTCTTAAGTTTTAACATTATTTATTTTTAGTCAGGTATTTATTAATTAACATAGTTATAATATTTTTTTTTTGTTTTTTTAGTATATGTGCAGGATCAATTGCCCTATATTTCTTGTGGACAAAGCAATATGAATTATATATATATTTTTTCATCAATAGGTCACTTGGGTATTTTAATTATTATTTATTCATTGATTATATATTTTCAGTTCAAATATCTTTTATTGGATAAATTAAAAATTTTAGAGCTAAGTATTTAAGGGATTAACTTATTTTGATTGTAAGACTTGTTAATTAGAAAAATATAATATAATTTTTTATCCAAAATGTCATGAGTATTTGGAGCTATATTTTATCTAATTTATTTAGATATTTGAGGATCTTGTAGGTTGTCCATACATAATAGTTTAAAGTATTTTATTATTTTTATTGAAGATTATACTATTTATGCATAGTTGTTTATTTTTAAATAAAAATCTTAAATTGTCTATTTTTATGATATTTTATGAAATAATAAAAATATAGCTTGATCATTTTAATAAAATATTAAGAAGGGATAATATTATAGAATATATTTCTTATTATTTTTTTTTTATTTTTTTGATGAGTATGTGATAATTAATTATATATATTATACTATCATTATTGTGCCTAATTGAGATGATTGACTGAAAAAATTGATATTTAGGCAAGATGACTTGGACACTTCTATTATATGAAAGTATTCCTAGTTATTTTTGTAGAGAAATAATATTCATTATAAATTTTCTAATCAATTGAATATTATTTTTTTTTTCTTAATTTATATTTTTTATTGATTTTTATGTTAAGGAAAAAGATTTTTTAAAGATTTTTTGATATTTTTATTTTATTTATATACTCTCTCGGTAGAAAGAAGATATTAACTAATGTAATTAATTATATTCTTTTTGAGTATTATAGTATCCAAAAGAGGTATATGTGATGCTTACTAGAGACTAGACTGATAATTATGAATGTGGATGTAATATTATTTGAGGACAAGTATTTTTATAAGAAATCAATTCAAGAGAATCCATATTCGGACATAATAGTGATCTAGTCATTTTTTTTTCTAGTTGCTAACTCTTTGAGCTACAATTGACATGTTCATGTGTTTGATGCTATTAGAATAAGTAGCTTTGAGGAGATTAGTAAGACATCTTTTGTAGATGTGTGCCAGGAGAATGAGTATTAGGCTATTACTAAGGAGAGAAAGGCTAAGAATTTTGATGATTACAAGCTAATATTATATGCTAGATAGATACATTTATTGTGTTTCTTAGGAAAATTCTATTTTGTATTAATCGTTATAATTCAGAGTATAAACTTAGACATTTTAATTACTCTATATATAATAAATACATGTTCAATTCATCACATATTATTACATGTACTATTTTATTTTTTATTTTGATATTATATACTTTGATTTTTTGTTCTTTATAAATACTTATAAAATTCATAATACTCTTTTTAAGATGCTTAGTTATTCATGATGATAACTAACTATGTTAGATGAATTGAGTGTAATTAATTTTAATTATATATGAAATCTTATTTTGAATCCTTTAGGTAAGCATATACTGGGATCTAAGTGGGGATACATGGTAAAGACTAGACTTAAAGAGAAGGATGATTGGCTCAAGGCCTTATTGATAGTTAGAAGGTTTACACAAATTTATGATATGAATTATTGAAAACTTTTTCCTTTTTGCCCAATATTGCTATTAGGTTTTTATTTTATAATGTCATTTCTTATAGGTGGATTGTATATTAGTTGAACATGAAAAAATTATTCCTTAATGGTGATCTTGACCTTGGAGCTGAGGTATATATGTCACAGGCTCTGTGTTTTTCTATTTCATGGAGTATAAGAATGATGTGTTATTTTTTTTTAGAATTAGGGTTTTGGGCGCGCCGAAATCCTAATTTTTTTTTTTAGAATTAGGGTTTCGGGCGCGCCGAAATCTAAAATTTTTTTTAATATTAGGGTTTCAGGTGCGCAGAAACCCTAATTTTTTTTTAATTTAGAGTTCGGCCCGACCGGGCCAAACCCGACGAATCATGCCGCGGGCCTGTGCCGGGCTGAACCCCCAAAAAATCGTGCCGGGACACGTACGGCACGGTTACTGTTCCGTGCTGTGTCTGGCCCGGCTCGAAAGCCTGGTTGGGCCTGGAAAAAACGTGCCGGCTTGGCCCAGCACGGCCCGTTTGACACATCTATTATTTTATGTATAACTTAAAGTAATTTCCTATGATGTAGTTCAATAAATTTTTTTCAATTTTTATTATTTTTGATCATTGGAGATGCGTATCAGATTAATCTTGTTTTTATTGCTATGGATCAAAGTACTTATATATAATATTAGTAGTATATATTAATGTTATTCTAATTACATGTGATTATTAGTTGGACATGTTTCAATCGAAATTATTTATGCAAATTAAGTTTCAGATGAATGATTTGCATTGTCTCAGGTCTTTCTTGGACATTGAGGTTGCAATGCATGTTCAAAAGGCATGATTTTGTTTTCTCATACGATGTATCTTTTAGATATTTTGTTTGGTCTTGATATTATAAGACACGAATCTGTTAACTCGCCACTTGATTTGATGTAGACTTGTCTATATGTATTAGTTCTTCAACTAATTTCTTCAGATATAAGAGAATTATAAGAAAATCAAACTATCTAATAATTAGATTATATATTATTTATACTGTTGTATAATTAATTATTTCTTAAATTCTCTCAAACAGACCTATATGAATGTAATTTTAAGGATTCTCAGTAGGGTTGTTATTATTATTATAGAAAGATCAATTTGGAAAGATTTGTTCCAAAATATTACCATTGTAGAATGATCTTTCATATCCTCTCAAGATTAAGATGAAAAGATTGATTTCAAAGATCAAATCATTTCATTGTAGAAATTAGTGTAGATAAAATATTTGAATAATTTGTATTTGATTTAGAATTATGTACTTATATGACATTTGTGTATATAATCACTATTATACGTATATAACATCGCCACCCAAATTTATTGTGGTGGTTTTAACAAGATCTTTTCATGGTATTGAGGGATTTTTTTTTTTTTTTGATTTAACATCCTTGACCAAATGGCCTTTGTCAACACCATCACCAACTTGCCCTTCTCCACAATGGTCCACTTTTTCACTATCAAATTATTTTTTTAAATTATCTTTATTATTGTAATCAAGTCTTTTCGTTACTGTGATGTCCAAATCTCCTTGGATATGTTGATAGTTTCATTGTTGGGCCATCTATCACCATTGGTTCCATTTTGGTGACTATCTCTACTAATCTCAAGTTGGCGAAGTGGAAACAAACTGATCAACTTGTGCCTAGTTTGCCATCTCAAAATATCATTCTCATCTTTTCTCTTTTTTCTTCTTCTCTTTCTTTCTCTTGACTGTCATTTGAATTCTTATAGGGTTTTGACCATAACATGGTATCAAAGCACACAAGGAAGCAAAGTGAGGGTGTCACATGGTATTTTGGGAGGTGTCACACCTTACGCATGTGCCCAAGAGGGTTTTTGATTGTAGTTCGCATTGGTAATGGTGGCACTGGTGTCGATAATTATGTGAGTAATTATTGTTGTTGAATGTTCAAAAAATATTAATAATTTATAATTAACAAAAAAAATCATTTATTAACTTATTTTAATACAATAATTTACATTATTAAAACAAAAAAATAACAAATTTGTATTACATCTTATTCATCAATGTATCTGTCGATAGTGCATAAAGTATAATCTATCCATGCATTGCCATTGCTTTCTTTTCCTCTGCTCCTCTGATCACCAATTTTTTGCTGTGACAAAGCTATCCGAGTCACGGTGCGTCATGTCTAGTGAAAAATCCTGTCATTTATACAGGCTTCGTATGGGGAACAATGTGGTTCCATATCTGTAAGAAATTTAAACCAATCATTCAAATCAAAATAATAAAAAAATTTATATTTTGATAAATATATAATACTACAGTATATATGTACATATATACTTGCATTCCACTCGTACACTGTAGTATATGTACATAAAAACTACAGTATTATGTGTACATATTTACTGAGTACATATATACTCAGTATATATGTACATAAAATATTGTTGTATTATACGTACGTATATACTGAGTATATACGTATGTATATACCATATTTGTTGTTGTTGCTGCTGCTGTTGCTGCTGCTATTGCTGCTACCATTGCTGCTATTGCTATTGCTGCTATCATTGCTGCCACCGCTACCTTTGTTGATCCTCGACTGATGAACTTGAGATTATGTAAGTTTTTGACGAGGCAGCGAGATGCTTCTCCCAAAATATGACCCGATATTCCTCTTAGACCAGAATTAGAACCAATCATTGCATAACCTAGAGCAAAAAAAACTTATTTACTCATACGTTCACTTTGTACCATGTTATAATTGCATATCAATACAATTACTAAGATTTTTATGACCAACCTTTATCTGCCTTGCTGAGCTGGACCATAAATATCTTCATCCTACAGCTTTAGGAAAAGTCTAATATCCATGGCTTTTATTACTTACATCAGTGAGTAATGATTGTGTATATTCTCTGTGGCTTACTTTGGTAGGGATTTTGTGGTGGAAGTTTAGTGTGAATCTGTGGTATTTTGTGGTATCTTTCAATTTTTTGTTTTTGAGAATTTTCCAGTGTAATATTATCTAATTATATTGTGTGAACTGTTATTAAAATTATACGATTCACGATTTGATTCACGATTTGATTCATGATTTGAGACATGATTCAAAGAGTAAATGATTTGATTCTTTAAAAAAATCAAAAATATGCATGAATCAAAGACTGAATCGCTGAATTGCAAATTGATTTACACGAATCGATTTAATATTGATTCTCAATAGATCAATATTATCAAAAAGTCAAAAAAAAATATAAATTAAAATACAAAAAAAAAATTTTTATTAACTGTAAGAATTAATTAACGTAGAAAAAAAATAACTCTAGCATTTGGTATTGTGAATTTAATGTGAAAAAACAATAAAATACCAAAAAAGTCACAAAAATAAAAAGTAAAATACCAATAAAAAATGTCAATTGTAGGAAATAAGAATTAATTAAAGTGAAAAAAAATCACAAAAAATTTGATTCATTATTTAATTTGATTCAATTCGTGATTTTTTATTCACTAATTATGTATTCTGATTTTTGATTTGAATATTGATTTAATAATTATGATTGTGTGATCGTCATAAAATAAAAAAAAATATTCATCATTATTGTGGGACCCCTGGGATGGTGAATAAACACTATGATTTATTTTGGTGGGAATTTGGTTTGTGAGTCAAGAATACATGAGATACATGTTAGAAGAGTCACCTCAGGCCGAGTCAAATGAGTGATTGGTGATCCATGCATATTTTCTAGTATATCCATGGTAGTCAATTGATTCTTTTGACATATTCAAAATAAAAAATTTTATAAAATAAAAAATTTTATTTTAATATATTTATTTTATTTTATAAAATATATTTATTTTATAAAATAAAAAATATGCATATGTTTAATTTTATAAATATATTTATTTTATAAATATATTTATTTTATTGGTGATCTATGCATATGTTTGATTCTTTTGACATATTCAATATATTTATTTTATAAAATAAAAAATTTTATTTTATTTTATTTTATTTTATTTTATTTTATAAAATACCTAATATTTATAAAGAAAATAAATTTTATTTTTAATTTTATCTTTTTTTTATCATGTCGTATCCTAGTCGTATTCGTATCTTAGTTTTTTTAGAATTTACCGTGTCCCCGTATCCTGCCGTGTCGTATTCACGTGTCCGTGCTTCTTAGGGTGTGGTACTTATTTATTCCTAATTATTTTATTTCTAATTTTAAGGGGACAGTTTCAGTATCTCTTGCATCATAAACTTGAGCTCACCCACGAGCCAAAGCCAGGGGCGTGGTTGTAACTTATAACAGGTTCAAGATGCATGGATTCCCCATTGCGGATGGCTTCGTAGAGGTGAGCGAGTGCATGGCAGATCTGATCAAGCACGTAGCCAATGAACCTGCTGTAGGCCTGTACTACATACAGCAGCATGTTCAGAATGCAGCTCCCAAGATCATGAACCTCAACAATGACGTTGCCAGCAAGACCCAGGAAGCATATCTGCAGACAGCAGACATGGAAGATTCAATCACAACCGTCAGATCCATGAAAGAAGATGGCCTGTGCATTGCTGATGACATGATCAAGGGTGTCCAGCAATCTTTAGCAGTACTGTCGGGCAGGCAACGACTGATGTGGAGAAGGAGACCCCTCCGCGCGCCAGAGGACAGAAGTGAGAGATCAGGCTTTGCAAGCTTGGTGAGGAACGCAAAACAAAGGGCGAGCAGCTTCAGACTCTTGCCATTGGCGCACCCTAAAGAACAGAGTTCATCTTTTCTTGTGAAAGAAGATGATGGTGATGATGATGAGCTACCCTTGTCGAGCCATGCCGAGAGTGAGGTGGGCGACAGAGCGTTCTCTCATGGGATGATGCTGGAAAATTATAACCATTTTAAGGTCAATAAAGAAGCCCAGTTGCAGGAGTGGCTGGATGGTGCTCGTGCTGATTCAGGAACAGAGAAGGGCTAGGACCCTATGTGTGGGTCTAGTGGTCCTAGCATCACGGCTCGTAAGGCAACTGCCCTGGCAGCATGAATAGATTGATTGATAATGATAGCTTGTAGGGCCCCTGCCCTGCCAGTGTGAATAGTGTCTTTGATAAAGATGTCTTGGGGCACGTGCCTTGTTTTTCAGGGTTGTAAAAATAACTAAAGATATTATTTTATGTTAATTTAATGATTTTTTTTTTGTGATATTTTTTTTTGTGAAATTTTTTTTTGTTAATTTAATGTTTGATGGATTTTCATCAACGAAAATTGATTATTGTTAAATCTGTAAAAAAATAACCCTAAATCACTAAATGAGTCATTTCGTGATTTAGGGTTGTTTTTTTTTTAAAAAAAAAATTGGGTTTTAAAAGTGTTATTTTTTTCGTATGGCCATTTTGTAAAATGTTGAAAGATTAGTCCTATATCATTTAATTTATGATTGAGAAAATCATCATCATGTCTTCATACCATGCGGACCTTATTTTCATTATCTTATAAAAATAATAAATAAATGTTTGAATTTATTTTAATAATAAATAAAAGTATCATTAATTTTTATATTATAAATGGAAATAATATTTTTATTTGTTCTACATTATATGTATTGTAAAGTATATGTGATATATATCACACACACACACACACACACATATATATAATAGTTTTGTACAAAGTGTGGATTTTCTAGAAAATTAAGATAATTTTTAATTACATAAATAGTTAATTAATTCTATGAGTCTTTGACAGAGTTTATGAAATCCGTTGAATTATAACTGAGAGATACCTAGCCTGTATTCCCAGTGTCATTATGAAAAGCAAGCAACTTAATTGTAAGCTAAATTTTATGTGTATTTGATTGAACTTTATGAAATTTAGTTAGGAAAAGTAGTTTTATTTTATAATTAATTGTATTTTTCATTATTTTATTTTTTGAATTGAAAATTCATTTCAAAAAATATTATCAAATAATTTTTTATAATTCATATATAATGTTAATGATATTATTTTTTTTGATAAAATAAATCTCTGAAGTTTGCTTGATTAAATTTAAATGGAATGAGTTTTCCTCTTGTGATTTCGCCTCTGATCAAAGTTTATCATGAGTTGTATTTAATACATTTTTTTTGTATTTTTTTTGTTCAAAGTTTTAGTGCGCCAAACATTAAATAATAAAAATAAATTACATTTTTTGTTCGAAATTAAGAAAAAAAACACAAAAATCAAAAATTATTAAGTTTTAGTGTACTGAAAATTATCAACTTGATTTTTGCTCCTGTAATTTTTAAAAAAAATTAAAATCTAAAACGATAATCTTTGAATTCAAAAACTGCTATTTCAAAATCACGAGGGCAAAACACATATCCCTCCTTTTTTTTTCGTACCGGATAAGTGTTTTCCCCCATTTTTCTAGTGGTCAGTGCACTAAGATATAACTTCTATTTGATTTCGATACAATTTTTTATTAAATTTTGAAAAAAAATATTTTTAAAATCATTTTGTATTTAATACACCAAAATATCAATACCCCCACTTTTGAATTTTAACTATTTTATTTTTCTCCTATTTTTCTATGAGCACTTAATTATAAGAGAATTATAGTTTTGTTTTTGAGACCTGATCTTGATTATGTCATGATTTATTCATCAAAGGCTCCAATTTGATATGTGTGGTGTTAAAATTGTTATCAGTGATTGAAGATTCATGAAGATTATTGATTTGTGAAGTATGTTTGTGGATTTGTTTCCATCTCTCTATAGTTATAATTCACAAATACATGCTTAATTATTGACATACATACACGCGTGGATTTAAATCACCACAAAATTTTCATCATATATGTGGCTCATCTGTGATCAATTGATTATTGCATTATTAATACAAATATATCATTTTTTATCGAATAGAAATAAATTTAAAAAAAAAAATAAAAGCTAAATTATATAATCCATGATAAACTTCTAACTAATGGCTCAAATATAGGCATGAGCTATTTAAAAATTGATCATGAAAATTATAAGACTAAAAATAATATACTAACTTTTTTTAATAAGTTTATTTAATAAATTTTAATATATATTTGTTATATTAAATTATAATATAAATTTTAATAATTAGAAATATAGGCATGAGCTACTTCAAAAAATTTTAATAAGTTTGTTATACTAACTTTTTTTAAATTTTGTTGTAATAATTTATTTAATGTCTAGTTTTTGTATGTATTTAACTCGCACTAATGTTACTACTCACTAAGAGTTTAATAAAATAATATTAAATAAAAGAATAATTTTATTTAAATTAATACATATTTGACATAGTGATAGAGAATAATAACTCTGATATTATAGAGTTATGCATTCGTGATAAGATATTTATAATAACATTAATGATGTTTCTAATAATGATATAGTAGAACATAAAGAATAAGTAAAAAAAGTTGATGGCCAACTATTCTATTTTATTTGTTGCACTGCACACATATTTTTTAATTAATTATAAAATATGGATTCAAATAAGCTAATTTTATATTTGAAAAAAATTAGAGGTCTATCATATGATATTAATAGTTTTCAAGCAAAACATAAATTATTTCTTGATTATTACAAAATGTTACATCTGAAAAAAACAAATAAATTTGGATCTGCTCGTCAGATGGAATTCCACTTATAAACTTTTATAAAACATTCTAAAATATAATTATATGAAAAAAAAATATTTTAAGTTTTATAATATTTCAACATATATTTTTTGTGGTATATATTTCAAATAACTAATATTTTTATCGTTCTACATAAATATTTAAGTTTTAAATATGTAATGATACAATGCTTGCAATGAAAGAAAAAATAGAAAATAATGAGAAAAAGTGCTTTTAATTATTTATAGTGCTTTAATGGTGCACACTTTAAGCCTTAAGGTATTAAAATGGATCGAGCCAGCTGGGTCGAGTCGAGCCTACCATTCTAGCTTGGTCATTAATTAGGCAAAGGCTAATGGCTACACATCCATTGGGGTAACCTCACAATCATAACTTAATTTCTTAATTTTTTTTGAACTTTCCTAATAAATCAAATATGTTTTTCAACTATATTTTTCATTACATTATCTTTATTTTATATAAATATCTTATCTTAATCTCTACTTCTCGCAGTTTTCATAACAAAATCATGAGATTCAAGAAATATAAATTATAACTAGAAGTACAAGCACAATATATCCATCCAAAGAAAGAAAAAATAACGTGTAAGTATGACATCTCAATCCCACTCATGAGAACATTTTTACATCAAGTAGAAAAGTAGAAGTCAAATGCAAAATGTCATCATTAACAAATTATATTTTTTTCAAAAAATAGCTCTGGGTGCTACAATTGGCACCCCGCATTTAACCACTAATGGAGAACAATATGTGGTAAAATTCATTGTGATCAAACTTGAAGATGATAAAAACCATGTATATATGCAATCTTGATCTGATGGTTTAGTAAGTTCATTTACATATGATCACTTGGTAGCTAGATAATCTCTTGTGACTTGCCCTTTTAATTGCTTATGCTAATTTAAGTCTTTATTTTGGTGAGTCTAGTTTTTATGAAGAAAACTTTAGAAGATCATCATATCTACAATTTTAACATGTTAGTAAACAAACAAATAATAACGATATAATAATTTATTATAATTAAGTGTATATCATATTAGTTTCCTTCTCAAACTCAAATAATTATTGTATCACATTGATATGTGATGTCTGAGTTGCTAGGTCGAATCCAAAGTATATTAAGATAGTTTCATATTACAAAAATTTACAATAGATAGGAGAAAAAATTATTGCTTTTAGAGTTATTTATAAACTTATAATTTCTCAACTATTACTTATAATATTTGTTATAATTTATGTGAAATTTGTATTAGCAATTATATTATCTCAATCTGCTTAGATAATAATTCTACTAATATTAAGTGGTAATATTTCTCATATTCAATATATTATACATTATATAGATAATTCAAATTCTTTGAATTATATAATTTAAGTGGAACTCGTCAGTTTATAGTTTAAAATTTGAAATTTTGTAACTAATATACGCATTAAGCAGAACTCAGTTTCTTTAATATTGAAAGGTACAATAAGACATAAATATATTATTTTAATATTTTATAACACAAATGCTCATATTATTTTATTAAATGATAATGTTTGGTTATCCCTAAAAAATAATTAATTTCTATGAACTTTTTACAAGCTTGTAATGTCATTATTAGGTATTTATTATTTTATTTCTTTGTGAATCTTTATGCATTTAATGATTATTTCTTTATTATTTATGTAATGTGGGAATGATTATTCATTTAAACTAATTGTAGAAAAAAATGAAAAGATAAATTAATAATTATTGGAATGATAATAATGTATCTTTAATGTGTTGTATTATTTTTGTTTTAAATCCGCATATTAAATTAAGTAGTTTTTGTATGATATTACTCATATTTGTCAACATAAAATCTTGATTTTGCATTAACAAATCATTCTACTTATGCTAGCACTAAAAATAAGTTAGTAGAGTTGTATAATTTATATCAAATAAAGTTCAACAAGTAACTAATCCTCAACACAAAGTGGTTCACCCAATATCTATTGATTGAAAAAAAATATTTTGGATTTTATATATGTTCCTGCATAAAATGATATTTTTGCTTCATCTAGTTCTTGTGTCAGAGACAATCATCCACATTTAGAACCAAAAAGGTACATGGAAATACATTTATCATTATCGATCTTACACGTAAATGCCGAATATTTTATAATCATTGTTTGGATTTTTTTACATCTTTGTAACTCTAAAATAATTCTTCCTCATTATATTTCTCATCACCACCACTTTCACAACTTAAAAGTTATTCTTTTATTTCATATTATTCATCTTCAACTAGTTAGCCATTTTCTACAGATTCTTTTCAATGGAAATCTACTTTTATTGTATTGTAGTATATAAGAGATTATCTATTTTCCAACATATATTTCATCATCATCTAGGCTTCACAAGCTATCATGAAGATTAAACTTTACTTGCTCCTCATCAACATAGAGAGTGAAATCCCCTTTCATGATGTCGATAAGGGCTTATCCCATGGCCAAAAATAATAATCTCAATATTAACGATCTATAATTATCCACATTCATATCCAATATAACAAAATATACTAGAATAATAAAGATACCCACCTTAACCAATACATTTTTGATAATTTTATTTAGATGTGGACTCATCATCATCAGTCAAGGTCTGATTATCTAGTCAATTTGATATAATAGACTTAGGAGAAGCTGCTCACATTCATGGGATCAAGCTTTTATGAGATCATAAATGAAAAATCTTTGGTTTATCTCAAGCTGTATAGATTGATTAGAGGTTGACTTAATTTAGTATGCAAGATTCCAAATATATTTTCTTCCTTTCAAACATGAAATCCCTCTATCAAAGAAATAATATCTCAAAACACCTAATGAGATAGAAAAAATGAAGATGATTCCTTATACATCTGTAGTAGGAAGCCTCGTGTATGCAAAACTTTTTATTAGACCTGATATATGTTATGTTGTTGGCATGATAAGTAGATATCAATCCAACCCAAAATAAGAATATTGGATAAAAATAAATATATAATCAAGTACTTAACAACAACTAGATATTATATATTAGCATACTAATTGGACAATCTCATGCCTATAGGGCATACAGACTCATATTTCGAATTAGATGATGATTTGGGAAAATTTACTTCAGGTTATGTGTTTACATTGGGAAGTAAACTCATAAGCTAAATGAGTATCAAACAATATTGTATTGCTTATTCCATCATGAAGGCCAAGTATGTGGCAGCTTTAGAGGCAGACAAAGAAGCCATTAATTTTAACTTGCAATTATGATTACAAATATGATAATCAACCATGAATTCAGTAGCATAATATAAATATCAAAACCACAATAGAAACACATAGAAATAACTTGGTTCACTAGACGTTCAACACTAGTTACATCCACCAGAAAAGTGGTTAAGATCTTATGGTTAAATAACCAAGATGTTACAAAATCAGAAGAGAGAAACGAAGAAATGCAAAAAAAAATATTGCAACAGAAAAACATTTGATTATACAAAATAGATAATAAAAAATAAATTATATACTGCAATCTCCACCTTTATTTTGTTTTGCATACATATAGAGAAATATTTTCCATAAATAGTTACTCCTAATAGGACTACATCTAATTTGATATGTTTAGTAAGTACATGTAATGCCATAACTTATTTAGAGTGACAAGTTTGGTAAAAATGTTAGCTAGATTATTAAAAGTTCCAATATTTTTCACCTGTTCCCTTTTCTTATATCGAAAGAAATGATATTACACTTCAATGTGTTTTATCCTTTTATCCCGCCAGCATGAGTAGAGATTTATTACCAAATATCAAACCAACATCAGAAGTCTCCATGAGGTACCTAAGTATCCTCTTAATAGCTTTCCAGTGCTCTTGACAAATGTTTATCATAAACCTACTCATTGGACTTATTACATAAGCAATATCAGGTCGGGTACACACCATAAGATACATGATGCTCCCAACAATACTAGAATATGGAGTCTTAGATATTTGTTTTTTATTAGATTCATATTGAGGAAAAAATCTAATGATAAGTGGAGGTTAGAGGACATATGGTGTGGACAGAGACATACAAGAAGTTATTCCAAATCTAGATAGGATTTTCTGAATATATTGTTTATGTGAAAGAAACAATTTTCTTTTAATTCTATCTCTAAATATTTTCATACCTAAAATTTCCATTGTTCCTCTAAAATCTTTAATATCAAATCTAGAATTGAGGAGATCTTTCAGTTCATGAATATTAGATTTATTTCTGATATCAATAAGCACATCATCTACATATAATAGCAAGTAGATATATGACTCATCCTTGTGCCTTTTAAAGTAGATATAGCAATCATGGTAACACCTATTGTATCCATGACTAGTTAATTATGAAATAATCAAATCTCTTATATCACTAACGAGGAGATTGTTTAAGTCCATAGAGAGATTTCAGAAGCTTGTACACATGGGTTTCCTTACTTGACACCTCAAAACTCTCAGACTGGCTCATGTAAATTTATTCATCCAAATCTCTATGAAGAAAAATAGTTTTAATATCTAGTTGTTCAAATTCAAGGTCCTGATGTGCCACTAATGCTAGAAGTACACTGATTAAGGTATGTCCAACTACAAGAGAGAAAATCTCAATGTAATTGACACTCTCTTTCTGACTGAATCCTCTTGCAACTAGACGTGCCTTGCACTTTACACCACCAGCTATAGATGTATCATCTTTCTTCTTGAAAATCCATTTGTAAGAAATTATCTCTTTCCCTTTAGGTTGCAACACAATAACCAAAATACCATTCTTATGAAGAGAATCAATCTTTTCATTCATAACAACTAACTATGACTCAAATTTGGGACATTTAACAGTATTTTTGAAGGAGTATAATTTAGGAATATCAATCTCTTTGGTATCTTGTAGGGAAAACCCTACAAATTCATCAAAGGAGGACCTACATTCATCCTCCTTTGACTATCCCTTGTAATGCTGTAAGGAATAGACACTTCAAATGCACGTTCAGTATCAGGTTTAGTATTAGACTCAAGATCATATTTATGATCAGCCAATGATTGTTTAGAGACAAATTCAGGCATCCTTCTTAGAGTATCAGAATCAGATTTTAGCTTCTCCTTAATTTTAGTTTGAGGAACAATCAGATGACTGGATAGGACAATGTAGTTATTTTACGATTACATTTTCATTAAAGGTAACACTCATAGAAAGAATCATTCTCTTTTTAAATGGTGATCAGATACGAAATCCCTTGACTCTATCACCTTATCCTACAATATTTTTTTGCTTGCTCATGGTTCGGGTTTACTATCATTTACATCATAGTAGGCAGCACACTCAAATACTTTCAGATTAGAATAATCTATAGGTTTACCAGACCATATCTCAAATGGAATTTTAAAATTTATTCTACTATGTGGTGATCTATTTATCAGATGATATGTTGTATTAATAGATTCAGCCCAAAACTCATTGCTTAAGCTTAATTAAGAGAGCATACATCTAGTTCTCTCTAAGAGAGTTTGATTAATTCTTTTAGCAATGCCATTTTGCTGAGGAGTGTCCCTAACAGTCTTATGTCTAGATATACCTCTGTTCTTATAGAATTCCTCAAATTTTGATGAACAAAATTCTAGACCAATATCTGTTCATAATAGTTTAACCTTCTTTTGTGTTTGGTTTTCTACTAAGCTAATTCACCACTTAAACTTTATAAAGTTTAGATTTATATTTTATCATGAATACCCATAATATCCTAAAATAATCATCAACTAAACATAAATAAATCAAATACCACCAAGAGAATGGGCTTTAGAAGGGTCCCAAAAGTCAGCATGAATATAATCTAAGATGCTCTTTGTGTAGTGTATAGCCTTACCAAACTTAGTTATATGTTTTTTACCAAAAATACAATGATCATATAAATTAGTTTACTAACTCTATGACCAACAAGAAGATTAAGATCAGAAAGAATTTTCATATTTTTCTCTCTGTTAAATAAATATTAAATGTTCATTTTTAATGTGGAAGAGGAAATATCAAGAGTTAGCAGTTACTCTTATTGATGAAAATGATTTTTAATTTTTGGTTTTATTAGGGCAAACTATAGCCTATAAATAAATCATTGTATTGATTATAATAAACAATAAATTAAAAGAAAAGGCTTTTTTTCAGAAATATTTCTTCTCAGTTATAGTTTGTAGCTAGCATATTTTTTTCCACTCTCCCATATGTGCGAATAGCATATGCCATAATCTAGTAAGATTAGCTTCATTTTCAGATGTAGGTTCTTCAGATTTGATAGCAACGGCCCCTATCACTGTTAAATCTATCCGTGTGTAAAGTATTCCACTTTTCTACCCCTTTAATATAATGTCATCTCCTTGATGAATAGTTAGTGTTCCCTCACGACTACTAAATGTACACCCCTGATTATCTAAAATACTAAGAGAAATCAGATTCATTATTATTTCTGGAACATACCATACATCAGATAGTGAGACAATCTGACCATCATATGTTCTTAATCTAACTATGCAAATTCCAACCACTTTATATGGTAGGTTGTTGTCCACAATGGCATGGCCACCTTCCTTCATATTATATTTGCTAAACCATTCCAAGTATGTACCGATATGAAAAGCTCTAGTATCTAAAATCTAGGAATCTGACCTTGTAATCATTGTAAAGGTTATTAGCACAATGTCATCTTCATCCAAGTCATCACAAAGCCACGGCAGCAGCATGTGGGGGAATAGGCTGGCCCTACTGTTCTGACCTTGCTTTCTTCATTGGGCATTCTATTTTCCAATGCACTTTCTGTTTGCAGTAGTGACATGTGTCACCCTCCTTAGACCTCTTATAGAGCTTGTTATTCTTTTTCTTGAATGAAGTAGGTTGTGGTCTTCTAATTGTCACCACCAATCCAACAGAATGTTGTTCAAATCATTCAACAACAACCTTCTGCCTCATCTCTCTTGAGTATAGGGTAGTTCGAACATTTTCTAGAGTGATTTCATCCTTCCCATGATCAGTGATTCCACAAAGTTCTCATATGAAATAGGAAGTTAGACTAAGAGCAGATGTGTGGAATCCTCATCTTCTACCTTAGCATCCACATGTTTTAGGTCCATAAGAGTGCTATTTAAATTATCTAAATGTTTCTTTAGATAAGTTTCCTCTTGCATCCTTAATGTAAATAGATTTCTTTAATAGAAGTTTGTTGGTAAGTAACTTTTGTCATATAAAGTGATTCAAGCTTGAGCCACAATCCTGCACCAGTCTCTTCATCTGCTACCTTAGTAATCACTTCATCAACCAAGCTTAGAAGAATGGTGAAGTGTGCTTTTTCTTCACATCTTCATGCCTCTATCTCTGTTATCCCAGAGCATCAGTAGTAGTACCACTGAAGCCATGAACAAGAGGACTCCAAACATTAAATTTTTTCAAGTGTGCTCGGATTTTAGTCTGCCACATACTAAACCTATTTCTGCCACTAAACTTTTCAATCATGGTACTCAAAGTTCTTGACATTTTTAACAGAAAATAGTTTCATAAGAAATCACAAATTCAACAACAAAATTATAGAAAACTTTCTGCAACCTTCACTCTAATACCAATTATTAGTTTTTGCTTGTAATTATGATAACAAATATGATAATTAACCATGAATTTAGCAGCACAATAGAAACACACAGAAATAACATGGTTCACTAGATGTTCAACACGACTGGTTACATCCACCATAAATTTTCTTTAGTATTTACAGATTAATAAATAATATGTTTACATAATCAGAAAAGAGAAATGAATAAATGTGAAAGAAAAATATCACAAAAACAACAAAAATTGCATGCTCTTTCTCATGCTGAACATTATTAAAAAAAAAACACAACACACACACACTACAAAAACTATATGGCTTAGAAATTTTCTGATGGATATAGTGTTATTCCTTCTGTGTAATTGTCTATTGCGCTTTATTGTGATAATATTGGAGCAATTACAAATGTGAATGAACCTAAAACACACGAGAAGACAAACCACATCAAGCATAAATATTATCTAATAAATGATATAATGAAAAGAGGAGATATGATGTTGATGAAAGTAGCATCGACAGACAACTTGACAAAACCTTTTATGAAGAGCCTTTTAGTTAAAGCATTTGACAGACATGTGGAAGGGATGAGAGTTAGATATATAGTTTCATGGGTTTAGTAGAAGTGTGAGATTATTGGAACTTGTATATAATAAAATCTATTATGATTGTTTTTTTTTTGATTTGCATCTTCTTGTTATTTAAATAAATATTTTATGATGAGCTAAATTTATAAAAATATGTGTCCTTTATTTTGCATGTAGATGCTTTAGTGCGTAAAGATTGTCTTATGTACAAAAGATCAAATTATAATTCTTTATGGAATATAAGTTTGTTATTTACAATCTATATAGAACTAACAAACCTATCATTAAGAGTATAATACTAGATTTAGTAGGTCTATCTGGACTATGGTGAATGATGAAGTTCTAACTTCTAGTACAAGTATACTTGAGGATATTAAATGAGACTAACATGGTGTACTTATTTTATACTGAGTTATAAATAAAATATTTTATAGTTATCATAAACATTATTACTCTTATTATGAAGTAGTATTATTTATATACACTTGTTAATACTTATCTTTGCTTCATAAAATAGTTGGATCTAGAAACAATTTCAAAACTCTATGAATTGGATAACTTATCAAACATATCATGAATATTGATTACTAATGAAAATGTTTTGAATTATAATCTTAACATTTAGAATTTATTTATTCAAAATTTTATTAATAGATATATATTATAATCTTAATATTTTGAATTATAATCTTAACAAATTTCAAAACTCTATGAATTGGATAACTTTATACTGAGTTATATTATCAATAATTTATTTAATTAATAGATATATATAATCTTAACATTTAGAATTTTATTAATAATAAGTAACAAGAGGCATAAAATATTTTGAATAAATGAGGGAATTCAATTATAATTCTATAGTAATATTAATTATAATTAATGTAAATTATTGTACAACATAATTTATATTAGAAGCCCAATATTTTATTCAGGCAGGGCCCCTTTCGTAGTCTTATTCGTATGTCATATAAGTATTAAAGTTTTTGTTTATTTATTTAGTAGATATTACATATATACATCAAGAATAATTTGTTTAATTATAATTAAATAATTTGATTTTATCAAATTAATTAAATAAAATTAAATGGATTTTGATGATATATATAAAAAATATCTTAAATCTTTAATAATATATTAATTTAATAATGAACCGAAATTATTGATTTTGGTAAATCAATGAATCATTTATATTTATTTTAAGTATACATATGGTATGGTGATGCATATACCATTGTAGCATCGACATCTTTGCTAATTGAGTCCAGCAGAAGAATTATAGGAGACAATCGAAGCCATTTGTAGACCTATAACTAGGTATCTCATTGCTCAAATATATTCGAGAATATCAAAATAACAATTACATGAATATTTTCCCCATGAATAAACAACATTTTTTTTTGCTTGTAGGTTCTCTAACATGACTAGGTCGAGTAGGTTGAATAAGTCAATGTATGCAAGTAGACTACCACTTGGCCTAAATGATGACCGAGCTAGTGTGCCTGGTCTAATTTCATAGATATGCTAATTCAGCTTTCTCTTACTTATCTTCACTAGGAACATTGTCTTCATCTAGTGCTTATCATACTTATTAAAAAGAAAAAAAACACCTAATAAATTAGAAAAAAAATCATATGGTCGTGATATTGTAAACAAAATTAAAAACAAACCAATAGCATGACAATCTATTTGGCAAAAAGGATGGAAATTTTACTTTAGGGCCATTAGTTTGTTCCCTATAGATATTGGAAATTTTACTTAGATCTATAATACTGCTGATTGAAAATGAGCATATTTAATATGCTTGATGTAATAAAGAAAATTTATTCTAACAAGTTTGCACTAGGTCAGAATGTGAAATGCCGAAAATTTTCTCTTGTTGAGAACTCAAATTAGTACCAAAACACAAACTCAAACCAAAATACAAATGCTAAAGCTTTTGAAATGGTAGACTAGTAGAAATTGAAATCAACAAATTTCCGAGTATTTTTCTATTTTGACCATACCATCTTCATCACCAATGTTTCAACATCAAATATGATCAGGATGTTTACATGTGTAGATGATTAAGAACATACTGACAAAAAGATTAAGTACATAATATGATATCAAAATGATAACCCAACACTTCAAGTAATTTATATGTTAGGCCAACTTTGTGTATATTTTTTGAATTTTGATTATATTTTAAAAATAAATTAAAAGTACACTTCTTTTCTTTATTCATATTATATCTTAATAAATTTTTAATGAGGTTTTCAATGAGATAATTATTGATAAAATGTTAGATTGCAATTCTATTTATTTGTCCCTCTCCCTCCTATCCCTAACCAATCTCATATTATTTTTCAGTACCTCATATGTGAGTCATGGGGCTCTAAAGTCGAAGCATGCCAAATTTCTAACCCAATATTCCTTGAAAACATATCCAACATTCCTTGGGTTCAAGTTCTCACCACGTGATTAAATGATACTTACCCTTTTATCAATCATATTATTATGTTGTTGATAAATTTATATATTTTTTTCAACAATATTTATAATATTGGATTAATTTAAATATAAGATAATAATTTAATAATTGAAAATTTAACACTTTTATCAATATATAGATACATACATAATAGTTTGTTACACCATTATAAGATAATAATTAAAATATTTCTTTATATATATATATATAATTGAAAATACTAAGTGATTGATAAATAAGTATGGACCAACATAACAGATGTATTTAAATTATTATTAATATAATAGATATCATAAAAATTTTTAAAGTTAAATGTGTGATTGTGATTGTTATTGAGATTATAGATCGATGTGGAAGTTTGTAATATGTAATTATTCTTAGGGTTGACAAAGGGGGATTGGAGGGGGGGTGAAAAAAAAAGTATGGACCAACACAAAGGTGTCGAAGGGATCATGGCATACTATTGACACAACTCAATTTTTTAATACCCAACCGAGCTATCATGTCATGCTCGGAGCAACTCTAAAAATGAACAGCTCAGCACCATTCTAAAAATGAATAGTCTGGCATGGTCGATTAGTCCACCATTTGCCTGGATCATGTTGGGTCATTTTTGGTCATGATAGGTCATGCCAAGCTGGGTCATTTTTGGTCATGATAGGTCATGCCAAGTTGGGTCATTTTTGGTCATGATAGATCATGTCAAGTTGGGTCATGTATGACCAAGCTAGCCTGGGTCAAGTCCAGGCTAATTTGGTTTAGCCACCGAAGCCAAAACTACTCACATTAGTTTGTCGTGTTGGGACATATCATGTCATGTGTCTCATAGCATGCAACCCAAAAACCCAAGCCGGCATGACCAAAGTCTAAGCACGATAATTTTTGTGTCATGTCTCATGCAATACTTGGGCTACTTAGTGCAGTTGACATCTCTAGACAAACATAATTGAAATTTGGATTCAATGATTATGTAGTGATATAAATTGTTATATATTTCTAAATTTATGGATATTTTAATGAAAGTAATATTTTCTATTTAAAATAATTTGTTAAATATATTTTTTATTTTGATAAATAAAACATTTTTTAAAATGAGGCCCGTAATCCGGCCATGGTCCCGAGCCGGGACCAGCCTGGAAACTGGCCTCGGGCAAGTTTGTGAAGGCCCCTCCGCACTCCGCTCTGACGCCCCTTCCCCAGCTTCCATTCCTTCGTTCTGCAAGTTGGTTGGCCGGTCTGCAGGTGCAGCAGAGCTGCAGATGAAACCGTCGCTCATGTTTCTAAGCTTCCTCATTTTTGTTCCTCGCTTCCGCCGGCTCAGCAAGGTGCCTCTCGTTTGACGCCCTCAATAATCAGCAAATGAGTTCGTTCAAACCCTCGCAGACAGAAAATCACTATCCCCTTCCTCTTCATGTTACCCCAGATCCAATTTACACTCCTTTGTCACTACCCGAAACCCTAACCATAAGCACAAGCGTGAACCAACAAATATTCTCATTCTTCTCGCCAAAGAAGCCTCGCCGAGGTCGTTCTCAACGCAGCGTCATCACGCCCATTTCTACCCCATTTGCCCTCCCCATTATTCCTTCTCTACCCACGGGAAATTTACTTTCCATAAATCCTCAAAATGCCAATACAATCCAGCCTTCTCTGCCCTCAAATATATCCGAGGAGATTATTGTAATCAACAAGGATTCTACATCTGAAGCGTTGATCGCGCTCACTTCAGGTTTTCCTGCTGATTCGTTGACGGACGAGGAAATCGAGGAACGTGTAGTTTCAGTGGTGGGGGGAATTGAACAGGTGAATTATATTTTGATTCGGAACCATATTATTGCAAAGTGGCGTGAGAGTGTGAATTGGGTAAGTAAAGAGATGCTTTTTGATTCGATTCCAAAGCATTGTCACGGGCTGTTGAATTCTGCTTATGAATATTTGGTTTCACATGGTTATATCAATTTTGGTGTTGCGCAATCAGTCAAGGAGAAAATCCTACGCGAGTTTGTTAAGTCGCGAGTTGTTATTGTTGGTGCTGGACTGGCTGGGTTGGCTGCTGCAAGGCAGCTGATGCACTTTGGGTTTCAGGTTCTGGTCTTGGAAGGAAGAAAGAGGCCTGGAGGGAGAGTTTATACTAAGAAAATGGAAGGTGGGGAAGATACCAGGGTGAGTGCTTTTGCTGATTTGGGTGGAAGCGTATTGACTGGAACATTAGGGAATCCATTGGGGATTCTGGCAAGGCAGCTGGGGAGTTGTCTGCACAAGGTGAGGGATAGGTGTCCACTTTATAGGTCTGATGGGAGGCCTGTTGATTCGGAAATGGATGTGAAGGCTGAGAAGGAATTTAATAGGGTGTTGGAAAGGCTGAGCAAGCTCAGGCAATTGATGGGCGAGGTTTCAGTTGATGTTTCTTTGGGGGCGCTCTCCAGACATTCATGCAGGATTGTGGGGATGCAGCGAACAAGGAAGAAATTGATCTGTTCAATTGGCATTTTGCAAATCTGGAGTATGCCAATGCAGGGCTTTTGTCGAAACTTTCTTTGGCATTTTGGGATCAGGATGATCCATATGATATGGGGGGGGATCATTGTTTTGTTCC